>JAECUM010047980.1:0-18423 GCA_016617855.1 Megalonaias nervosa
TATATATTCACTTAAACTTACAGATCCATACGGATGATGACACATTGATATTTACACGCTTCGGTAACAACATAAACATACATTTAAACAAACGTTCCGTAGTAGGCATAATCAGCCCAACTTGAGCTGCCGTTTACGTGCAGACATGTGTCCCAGGAAAGTGTTGTGTAACGATTGTAAAGTTTAGGCACGCAGTTGTTTCCATTTTTGAGTTAATATATATATTTAGCACTTAATTATGTAAATATCGATTTCGTAAAGAATTATTGTTTGAGTATTGTATACAGCTTAATTTAGTTGTTAACAACTGTATTGATATGCTATATAATGACGTGTGGATCATAAAACTCCGTAGACCTGTAGGTCATTTTAGCTTTACTTTAGTCCTGCAACAGATGTATTTTCTACATTTTACCTATTGGTTATAAATTCTGAAGTTTATTTTTCAATGCATTCAAAGTTTTCATAATAAATGAATTTCTTTAACGTTAACGATAAGTAAACGTTAACGATAGAGAGGTGAACTTTAACCACTTTTTTCCATTACGCTAACTTAGAAGATCTTCTAGTTGTCGACAACTTGCAGAATATTGTCGCAGTTAAGTAAACAAATGTGCCTAATCTACAACCACATCTTTCAAACGATAAACATTTGATCTTTCAGTTGATACATTCTCCAAAAATAACTTCCAATAAATAATACTTCGTTAAAGATATTTGATATAACTAAAAGCAACTGTTTAAATAACGGAAGGTTGGGAAACTAAAAGTTGCAAACTCATAAACGCTAAATGCACAGAACAGGAGTGGATGAAACAAAAAGCAAATGAAATGCTTGATAGTTACCAATCAAAATTTCATTTCTAAAAGTAAAAGAGAAACTCTTTGCTGAAAATACCAGATAAAGGAAAATAAAATTAAAATACTCTTTTTGCCGACCAAAAGCACAATTTGGCAGAGAGAAGAACCAGAACTGAATTCTCCCATTTCAAATTAAAATATTTATAAGCACATATTTGCAAGATCGGCAGGTGGATATATTTATAATGACTTTAATAATTATGTAAAGAAGATTGCATGATATCGATATTAATAAAATTAAATTATGAATTCTTATATAAAATGGGGAAAACTATAGGTTATTAATTACCTGCGTTGATAGTATGGCAGGAACAGTGATTCGGCAGTCTGTGAAATTTATCTAAAAATATATGACATACGTTGTCAAGCAAAAGCGTTAGCATAGGATTTGTATCTTGGAAAAATGAGCAGTTTGACCTCTTGAAGTAAAGAGAGAGGGGGTGGGAAGGAGGAAGAGATAGAAACAACAATACAATTAAAAGACATATTAATTAAATAAAAGGAAGATGTATGTTTTAATGAGAGAAGACTCCAATAATTATATTTATCAAACGCACTTCAAGGCAGAAAAGCAATTATGACATCGTTATTTCCATACACTTTCATTTAAGCATTCCTTATCAAATGTAATACGGTATTTCAATTGAAAATGCAGCAGTAACCAAAAGCAAAATGATTGAGTTTTGTATACAACAAAACCGTATATACTCGATTATAAGTTTAGTCCAACTGCCAACAACATAGACCTTGATCTGACTTCGCATAATGTGCTGGCAGATCATAGTCGATATTTATTATTTTAAACATTCATTGGAATTACTAAGCGGGTATTGACTGCAATAACGCATTATTTAGGAATTTTTGTGAATTCATTCAAAGTCATCATGGATTGCATCATGGGTATATCATGACATTCAAGACTATTGGTACATCAGGACATACAAGACTATTGGAATTCATTTGGAACATTCTAAACTTTGGTACTTGTGATAGGACATTTAGGAGTATTTTGAACCTAATTCTCAATACTGTAAGTGTCATTTGAATTTTCACTTGCATTCTAGGGAAATAAAGTGTTTGTTGGATTTTAATTAATTTGCTGTTTTCGCTTCTTTCTATGAGATAGTTTTAGGCCTAGAGTGGTAACATCGGTAACTGTCTTGGTTTTGCAGAATGCACAAAGAAATTAAGTATAAGGGCATAACCAAGTAAACACTAAATATAAACGAAAATTAAGGTTGTATATCTGTTAAGATTGTTTTCTTGATACTTAAATTGTTGAGCTCAAAGTACTCTGGAAGACTCTTATCTAACATGATGACAGGAAAACAGATTTCTGGTTTTGCACAGAAGCATTCCACAAATATAGTTGCTGGCTATCTTAATCTGAGAAATATATTAGTTATACAACTGTCGGATTTCCCTCACGGCAAAGAAGTTTCAAGTTTCATTACCGAGTATTAACTGTTATTACCTGCGATATGTAGAACAATGTCCAGTCTGCAAACATCTGAACTGACACCAGCAAGTAAATCCCATACTAAAATAATACAATTACAAAAGACAGTGTGAAGCTATTTTCCCTCACAACTTAATACAAGTAGATGTATATTTATTTATTACTGTATATACATGAACCATGTGAGATTCCCCTACATTTAGTACAATTAGCTGTATATTTATTTGTTACTGTAAATACCTGAACCATTTGACGTTCTTCTACATTTATCACAAATCGATATATATTTATTTATTACTGTATATACATGAACCATTTGACAACTAAACTGTAGCTAATAAAGTGTGTGTGTATACAGGTATTTATTACAAGAGAGCAATATGCAATGAACATGAAAAACGGTATATTTTGTTTTAAGTATAATTTCCAAAGAATTATCTCTTCAATGTCATGAAATTATCCATCTTATTCTACAATTTTTGAACTATTCATGTCACAAAACTCCTTTGTCACAAAGATTCTGAAGAAATAATTTCTGCAAACCCGCCCTCTCCAATATATATATATATATATATATATATATATATATATATATATATATATATATATATATATATATATATATATATATATATATACCTATGTGATGGCTTTGACACCGTGGCTGTGTTTCATAAATAGGGTTTTCACCGTTGTGGAAATATGTCGAGAACAGTTCTACAGGAAAGAAATGAAGCAAAATGCAAACATTTACTAACACTAACGCGTTCACCAGTCTGTCCATCTATCTTTCTTTATTTAAAGAGGAACTAAAGTTAGTGAATCATGCATGCATACATACATGCATACACACACACACACACACACACACACACACACACACACACACACACACACACTTCGTTTGGCTTATTTGAAACTAATTTCTTCCTTTTTCATCGATATGAAACTTAGAAATGAAAGGTAAACTGAAATGAAAGGTAAACTGTTCGTGTTTCGAGCCACAGTTTTAGTGGCATACAGTTATAAAGACCGTATTTCAATTATTTTCTCTTTTTATCAATATCATTTAAAAATCCAGTGGTGTAATATGTTAACAAACGGTTTTAGCTCAGAAACATCCTTTGGTGTTTGATTCAACATATTTGGCTACTACGTCAATGTCAGAAATAAAATGTGTGAAGTACTTCGCCATTGAAATCCCGATTCTTCGCCCAGACCATTTTATGTATGAATGAAACTAACTTACGGATATAGGGGTTGTACCAACATTGGTCAAAATAGTCAAAGAGTCCTGGAAGGGATAGAGAAAATATACTTGGATGCTAATCTAAGACCAAGATATAAACATTTAAATTAACAAATTATGTGACAGAAATGACATAAACAAAAGCAAAACAGTGACACATCGTTATGAAAGGTCAAGATTATACCGAAATGAAATGATTATATAACGCGACATGAATGGAAGATTAGTTTAAAGGCTGAAAAGAACTTTCTTTCTTGTGACACTGAGTAGGTACATTAAATTTTTATGGAATAAAACGAAAAAGAAATAGTCAATGGTGATCGAAAAAGTGAAACATGCACATAGGCAATATGAGTTATATTTTTAATTTGCTTTAGACAAGACAAGAAGTAAACCTGTCAAAGTAACAAGCATTTTGGAAAATGCTTCAGACATTTGTAAACAGTCGCCCATCAGGCCCTAATTCGTGAAGCGAATGCCTTTTATTTTCACACAAGGTATTTGCATAGTTCTGCCTTTGAAATTGTCACATTTTGTGACATTAACGAGTCATCCGGCTTAATTGTTATTAAGTAAATAACTTTTCCGCCAAATATTTGTATATCTAAAGGATTTGCCTTAATTGCATCTAATGTTAAAGATACGCAATAATAATATCCCTGGTTTACTGTAAAGGGTGACAAGTTGGGATACTTTTTCTAAATGTTATAGCGAACAATTGTCAAGCGTTCCAAAATTTACATTACATTGCATATGAAAAATAATTTAGGTATTTCTCTGTAGTAAGATAGCTGGCTGAAGAAAACAATGTTTTCGAGCACATAATAAGTTAGGTTGGAAATTTGTAAAAACAAAACAAATTTACATTGTTTGTCAGTTACTAAGAGCACATTCGATGAATATTAAATTATCTATGACAAGTTCCAACCGCGAATATAAAATATATTGGAAAGCGACGGTCTGAGCATGCTTGTACTATTTTTCAACATGTATTCTGCCATCTCTTGTTGTGGTATGAGTACATAACGAGCCAACTTTGTACTATTTTAGAACATTTGTGTTACAAACTCGCGTCATAGTACGAAGATGTTCCAAGAAACAACGAGAACACGACAGGGCGAGGCACTCTTGTAAATTTCTAAAACATAGCGAGTACGTTCCAAAGTTATCACTCTTGTTTCAAAGAAACAAGTAGAACACATTCTCATCTCTTGACTGAACATCTAATAGAGCGCAAATAATTATAAATGTTTATATCAGCATACATAATGGCACAAAGTTGCATTTGTGACAGATTCAATATATTTGAATGGATTAATGAAACACTGGAAATGCTGCAATAAAAGTTCCTGTTGCTGATGAATGTCTGCTTTGAACATATTATATGGCCGCTTTTATACTGTGTGTAATAACTGGCAAAAAACATCTTTAGTATGATCCTGGAAAAACACAAAGATCAAGCAACTGTGGGAACAATTTAACTAAGAAAATAAATAAAATAAGAGAAGCTAGTTTTAAAGAATATTTAACTAAATATCTACACATTAGGTAAACAAGCGAAACAAATATTTCCTTACATGATAGTATATGTTTGTTCAGAGGATGATTACTGTCAAACATTGTTCACATGGAAACATACGATAAATTCAACTATGAATATAAATGCATTGTGACAGTGATATGTGTCTTCTCAGAATATGTAAGGGCTAAAATATTAAAAACAAAAACGAGATTCAGGAAAATCTAAGAGCGAAAGTCCAAAAGTCTGCAATTTGATGAAGGCTATTGCCAGACAATATTGAATACTGTTCAACTTGCCAATGCCCAAAATATATACAGTACAAAGATTTAGAGATCACTGAAGACTAGAGTGTGAAATTGTTTCACTCCAAATGAAACAAGAAAATAGGTATGAGTGTTGCTACAATTAATTTATGGATGCAATAATACCCAATAGTCAATAGTCATGACCCCGTTTGAACAAATCAAAAGTATGAATCAGTCTATTCGTTTATTTTACAAATCATAAATTCAGAATTAGTGACACAGTCAGAATTTCAAATTATTAATCAATGCCTGCAAAAGTATATCTAATGTTACCAAGGAAATATTCAAAATTAGGAACGTAGAATAATTTTAAAGGGCGGATATCGAGGGTATGTTCAGCAATCAAAATTTACCTCAATACTAGAAGCAATCTGATATATATATATATATATATATATATATATATATATATAGTATATATATATATATATATATATATATATATATATATATATATATATATAAAGCTGAATGATATTGAAAGCCATAAGAATAGAAAGTAAAATTCACGCACATGTAAAATGGAAAGGATATGACGAATGGTTAAATAGTTGGGATACAGCCGAACACAATATTCAGTTAAATTAAATGATGTGTCAAAGCCCTGTCTCAGCAATGAAAATGATTAAACCACCATATATAGATATCATTATTAGGGAACATGAAAATTATGATTTTTAGAGCAATAACGATTTTTTGAATGTAACAAAATAAAAAATACAATTTAGAAAGCTGAAAATAACAAATGCAACGAAAATGATTATGAGTCAGTCTACGAGGTTTTAAACTAAACTAAAGGCATTCAAAATCGAATCGACTTTGATTAGTGCATTTGACATTAAAAAATTACTCAAACGTCATTCAAACAGGAAATAGCAACGAGTCATGCAAATAGTCATTCAACAATGCATTATCCTAATAAAAAGTATTACATATTAAACGAAAGAGACATCAGTAAAAATGCAAATGATTCTAGCTACACCTCGAAAAGCAAACTCGGGCAAAACTACTAGCTGGTCAACGATTTTTGGAATAAAATGAATGACAATGAAGATCAGAAGTCACTGCTACATGTAAATTTATGTCAAAATTTTATTGAAAGAAGGAATCACATAAATACACGATGAATTATATATTTTCTAGAGTAAAATATCATTCACTAACAATTTTTAATTAATCCATCTAGAAAATCTGTCTTAAAGAATTACCACAAAACGAATCAAAAAAGTCTATATGGGAAGTTTCGTTAAATTATCTGGGTGACGTAAAAACATGTACACATTTCTTTGCGCATATGAATATAGTCAATTACAGATACGAAGTATAGTTGAATAGAGTTGAACACTATTTTTTAGTTAGAAAAGGGCAAACGTTATCGTATGCCAATGCATTACATGCTGTAATAATATTATCCAGTACAGCACATTAACCCTGTCCTGCGATTTAATTTAATGCACTATACTATTTAACTCGCCTTAACCAGGTTAACATATCAAATGAGCTCATCGACAAAACAATGTACTATAGTGAACAATTATAAATGAACATACGAGTTAAATTGAAATATATGTCGCATCCATTTAATGATGAGTAGTGTTTGAGTTCTTATAATTGAGTGCCATTGATTTTGTCGGATACCAATTCCGGTACGGACTTTGTTATAAGAATAATCATATAGTGCAGTAGTTCTGCTGAAGAAAGAGAAATGCGACAAAGATATGTAAAAGAAAGAACCATAAATTCAATTAGATATTAAAGTTTAAGCATTTATCGACCATGTCTTAAATGTGGTATCGGAGTCGGGTCGCGTAATAAGTTTTGTGGGCCATGAAAAATCTGTTGCCAAGTATTATCACGAGCGCGACAGCGAAGACATGCCAACACACGAAAAAAGCCAAAGCGCACGTCATGGAAAAAGCCGACGAGGTCGTCAAGGATCAAAACAATTGATGTCTATGAAATGGTTTATTGGTAAATAACCAGTTATACACACTGTTTTACCTTTCTAAGATATGCTGATTGTGAATCAGCTCAAGCAGTCCGCGCTAGATTGCAGCATAAGGATACCAAGCGGTATGAGAAAAGAAGGTATACTTACCCTGTTAGGACCTATACTGCACAGTAACGAATTGTTTAAGTAATCAGTTATGCAACTGATATATATATATATATATATATATATATATATATATATATATATATATATATATGAGTATATATATATATATATAATTGCAATCAATTCCTGCACAAAAAGGTAATCAGTAGTTTTCACTGATTGTAAATTCGGGAAAGTTAATTCAAAGTTATAATTACTATTAAATTACAATTACTATTTGTCTAAGTTAAACTTAGCAACTTACGACATAACATTACAATTAGAATAACTGTGATAAAAAAGAGGTCAAATAGAACTGTTTATACATTTTGTAAAATTAGTTCTACAATATTCTACAATATTGTATTCAATGTGTTACGTTGAACTCTGGTGCAAAGAACATTGTTCTGTGCAAAATGTGATTTAACCAATGAGAACTTAAATTGTGCCACAATGACCTGAAGTAATGTAAGTGTACTCTAAATACCCATATTAAAAATGTGAATGTAATTGAAGACTACAGTGTTACAGAGTAACTGTAATTTTGATTTATTACCTTTACATTATTAATCTATACAACACTGAATCGGACTCATGGATGAGCCACAACCGGATGTGAGACACCAGCAGCAGCAACTGTGATCAATCAAACCAATCCAAGTGAACGTGGAATAAAGATACCGAGAGACGCAAGAACAATCGACATACTTGCGCTATTAGGACTCGCAGACGAGCCGCATCAGATTGTAAGGCAAGTTCGTGAAAGAGAAGCACGGTTATATATATATATATATATATATATATATATATATATATATATATATATATATATATATATATATATATATATATATAAAGATTCCTCCAAAAGCCAGGTGGGCCGAAATAGCATGTTTGGTTGCTGATGATGGAAAAGACCGCCGCCGTATCGTACCACCATTTCCGCTGTGCCTGTTGCACAAGCACGACAAATCCAAGATCCAAAGTTTACGTTGCACATGCGCTTTCATGAGTATAGGGTAATCATTGCAATCGAATACGAGCCATGGAAAGACGCATTGAAGCATCTCTGGAAGATGAGTTTGTCAATCGTATGAACATTACAGCACGCGAGCGCTTCCCGGTTTCAAGGTGAACATTGTTCTCGGTATAAACTTGATCATGCCGCTTAACCCATCAACAAGACTGGATTCACCTCACAATGATTGTTAAATAGTGTTCTCGTGCTTTTGAAGTGGTATCCCTACAGTCTTGAACCGCTATGATACTTAGGTTATCAATAATGAAATCAACAAAAACTTTTGCATCAATCCTCGAGAAGTTAGAAAATGTACCAATGCATGTTCAAGATGGACTCTTGACAGAGGCGATTAAGTTGAACTTCATCTTTCTCCACGTAAGCCTTCCCGCGGATTGAGTTACATCCCAAAAAGGAGAATGTATTCAGCCGCGGGCAGTAACAAACGTGAACTATGGCGACATCCAGTGTTTTGAATTAGTAATCTTATCCACGATATATCCAACCATCACACAGAGTAGACTTGAAAATGGAAAGAGTACCGTGGCGAGCTCAAGTTTGAATTTCCTATGTATATTAAAGGCATGAGTATGTTTTGAACGACTGAACCAATTTAATGTACTTGTTTAGAACTAAAACCTTCAACCAATTTGACTATTCACCTTGGGAAGTATACGGTTTAACGTCGACATACTATTGCTGGGCAACAATTGACGGCTCAGTGGCGCGGAATCATTATGTATGCATAAAGGATCTCTCAACAAGGAAAAGGTTAACAAGTTTCCATGACAATGCTGCATGCATATATTAGTACCCACATTGCTGCTTCAAGGGAATGAATTTTACTGTGGCGGAATCAGTGAGAAATTACAGGCACAATCACAGAAGAGCCTGGCTAGAATATTTTTTTCTTTTAAATTTACCGAGGTGAAGCGGAGAATGAAGATCCAGTATGTTAATGTTCTCTTGGACGTCAAACCAGAGGTTAAATTAAATACGATATTGGCTACTGATCACATCCTGTCTGGGACTTGCGACACTGTTGTCACATGTGATGGAGCAACTGAGCCGCGAATGTTGTACCATGGATTCTGCTGAGGTGTTTGTTAAATCGTTCAAGGTTACCGCGTAATGGATCCAACAGCTTGCCTGACCCAAGTGCAGGATTATGACATCATACCACATTCCACAGCCACTTATTGCTGGGTATATTAAGAAGTGTTTGATTTCAACAATGGAACTGAAAGTTCTAACTCTTGCGTTCACTGTCATATCACTGACGCGATCAGAGTAGCTGAAAATAGAGCATTGCAACCGCAGCTACGAAGTTATCTAAAGAAAACGAAACTTCCAAATACGCTTCATAACCTGCGTGGATATGATGGTCACGTAACCTTGCAAGGAATATTAACAGCATCAATGCGGCAATAAGTGATATCCCTAGCAATACGATTAATCGTGCTATGTTGTAATCAAAGATTTTACTGAATCGCTTTTGTCGTCAAAAACCTCTACGTCGTTACCAGTGAGTTCCTTTTACAATCGATGAACCCTATGTCATTAGCGATTTTGATCTAGAGCAGAATAATCGTGTTGATCGGCAACACAATCCCGCTAGAGTATTTTCCCGTGATCGGCACAACACAAAGCCGTAATAGTTCTGACCCAAGAATACATACTCGTACTGAAAGTGATAAGGGACAATTAAAACATGTTGAAATTTCGTGAGGTTGACCCAGACGGCCTTGCAAACATTCATTGCTGCTCTGCTGAACTTTCGTTGGATGAGTTTTTCACTATATTCGCACAGCTCACTCTGGATCCTTATAGTTACCTCACTATTGACTTGACTGTTGGGCCACTGAGTAGCCTTGTCATAGGGGAAATATATCGAGCGGTTTAGATAAAGAAATGTAACAAACATAATAAATATACATTATGACTAAATCCACAAGCGATGCCATAGCAGGGCTGCACGTCTTCACAATTATATAAATGTTCCTGAAGATGACAAAGCTATGTTTCAGTCGGGACATACTGCACAGACCTCAAACCAACAACAGAAGTTGTCTCCAAAACAGCGGAAACCGCGAAATATGTGGAAAAAAGTCGTGAAAAGCACCGCCTTGATGTTGAAAACAGAAGAGAAACAGAATTCGATTGTTAAGACAGCCAAACATGCCAAGAATATCATGAACATCACAAGCAACCAAGACGGTGGGGAACTTCTCACAAGAGTAAATCCAAGAAGGCTTAGATGAAACCATGGCCCTAATCTAGAGTAATATGGTCGCAAACGACACCAAAGACGATGAAGAGGCAACTGCAAGTATTCCAGAAGAGCCGCCACCAGGGTACATGTCACCGTTGGAAACAAAATATCAAAACTTTAACGGGTTGGTACTCCACAAAATCTTGGAATATCTCTCAAAATTCGTACTAGATTACCCCACCGCAACAAGCTTAAAGAATATATACTTGAGGACGAATAACCTGGTGACACGCACCGGGTCTATTTCCGCGATAACTGGCTCAAATGGGTATTTCTGGAGTAAACTGGACTTGAAAACCTAATAAGTGATCATGATCCTGCATCATCAAAGTTTATAAACACCGTTAATATCCAATAATAATTGGTGCGAAAAAGACCCAAACATACTGGGAGACTTTTCACCGTTCACACACTCCACGAGGAAACTCGGTCTCCCACGGACGACGAAGTCGTCTCAGAAGAATTTTATTCGCTACCAACAGGCCCACATGAACCAATCCCATGAGGAAAAAGATCTTGATGGAACCATTAGTTCTCGTAAATTCAAACGTAAAGCTGTGCACAATTCAAACCCACAGATTTCAAATGTGTATCCATGGACTAGCGACAGATTATTGAACTCGTGGGCAATCTGGAAACACTCATAACAACGCACCAACATTCATCAATGAAGTTGCATCAATTTGTCAGAGGTTGCTCGCCAAAGGTATTTATTAACCAGGCACATTTCGCTCGCTAATGTCTGTACTTATTGAAGGTATAAATGATGTATATGATGCAGACACGTACTCCGATGATGAGTTCTGAGGCGCTTCGTATTCTTCGCGATGCATTGTATCGTTGCAAACGCAACCTCGAATGTCACCTAGATGAATTCTATATGCCCTTCTCGAAGCCAATCACCGATTAGCATGGGTGAGAACGAGACCTTGTTGTTGGAAACGGAAAACCATTGAAGTCTTAGCGTACAGATATGTAAACGAGGAGATCTCGACCCAAATTAAGTGACTGATTAACATTCGTTAAAAATATTTGCCTTTATATATCGCTGTGCCTGAGAGCTCACAGCAATGCAACTCCAAACCATGACAAACCTCCACGTGTACTTAAGTGGGTTACAGTCACAGATGTACACATGTCCAGATCTCCTCAGTGGGAAAATATATGGGGTGTACAGAAGGAAATCAAAGAATGGTGAGACAGTCTTAGATCCCCATAATTATACCACCAGAGCGCAAAAGGATGAAAAACAAAATACGAACAGTTATTTGAACATTTTTTAAATATATGTCACTGTCTAGAAGTGGACAACATATTATTGTTCTCAGTGTGTTGCTAAAAGGTAAAGTGCTGGATGTATATTCACGTTTGTGACTTGTACAGAGGGGCGATTCTTAGGAGATACGAACTGATAGAGCAAGTATTCCAAAAGAAATTAAAATATAGTAAACTTGAAAGTGGAGAAATATTCATCAAGTTTATAAGCAGGACTGAGAATTACTTAGAGCGACTGGTTGGTTAAGGTAAGACAGAAAAATAAGGGTTTTACAGACGTTTTGTTTAGGGACAAGTTGGTAGCCATGTGTAGTAATGAATTGTTCCTTTTCACGAGGTAAAAGTTCATTACGATTTTTTTTAAAACAAATGGATACACAAGAAGACTCCTTCGCCAAAGCTAGGGGAGGAAGCTAAAAATGTGGCCTCAGAAGACACTAAATGAGACAATCAGTAAAGACCACAGACCCCAAGAACCCGAGAAAACTGGTGTTAATAAATGAGAAAGTTTTCAATCTGAAAAGGGAGCAAATTGTAAAGAGATACAATGCCACACAAGTAAGGAGTAGGACCACATCTTTCATTGTCCGAACGAAAAGGGTTTGTCCAAAGTGTTGCGGTTGCTATTGAAAGAAAGGGAAGGGGTAAGGTGGCGACAAGACTGACGATTTTCTTAGTGATAAATCGGGAGTATCGATAAAACGATTAGCACTATTAATGCTCACGTGATATTCTTCTGTCGAACTGTACATGAATTTTTCCTGAGGTGAGGGTACCGTCAGCTGGTGGTAACGCCAACGGTCAACAAGTTACAGCCTTATGTTTCACCGGATGTTGTCGTGAAGCGGAGCCTCGGTCAAACGATTAATTCCATTACATTCGCAAGACAAGAAGTCTGAACCGTCGTAGCAATGTGTATAGATAATCCCATATATGACCTAACGACTGCGAATCTCGTGGGTTCTTGAGTCCCAGCTATATAAGATTTTCAGGCACACATTATATAAGCGGCGACAATAGTATTCGGTATCGTGAAACATTGTAAAAGCGGGGAGAGATCTAAAGCCTTAAGCATCACAGGGTTAATGTTCAGGCAATTTACCTCGTAGGAAAGTAGAAAATTGTTTCAACTTGTTGTCCCTCATAACTTCTACTCCCATCCACTTAGAGAGTGCCGCACGAGTCCGGTAGGGCAGCTCCATTGGGCAGAAAAAGGCAACCGATTGGATGTTAGCTGAATTTCAATGGCCCGGCATGAATAGCAACACATCACGATTTTATGCCATTAAAAAGTAGTTAAAGGGGTATTGAATATTGTATGTACTGCCTAAACAGAAGCCGAGTTTATTGATGAATCAATATATTCTTGATATACGCAGAGAAGAGAATATTAGGGTCTTAACTTATGTGACAAAATTTGCAAATCCGATCTCACAGTGAGACCCGCTAAGTGCAATATTGAATCTTCTAACTTGGAAAAATAGGGCCATCTAGTAAGTGCGTCAAGGCAGCTAAATACCCAACATCATAAAACTGAAGTGACCAGAGACGCTTCTAGACCAGAACCCAATTAGCAAGTGCAATCGTTTCTGGGGTTGACAGGGTTATAGCCACTCCATGGAGGAACTAGGAAAGGGCAACCCAATAAAATTTCCTGGGGTTCAAGCCAGGAAATTGTTTATAACATCTTACGGTAAAGTTGATCAGTGCACCGGAGCTGAACTAATCGATCCAACTGAGAATTGATCCATCCAATTCGGGATTAGAAGCAATTTTGCTGCATGAGCAAGAGGGAGTGAAGTTACCCATTACTTATGCAAGTAGGAAATTGTTGCATAGGGAGCACCTTGATACCTATTGAAAAGGGAATTTGTCCTTGAAATGGACCACCAGCCCCAAATGTGTTTAGATAAAACAAAAGTCTTCGCATTGATTTTACAGCAGTACCCTTCCGGATCGAGGTAATTTGAGGGTTGGAACGTGTAGGGGCCTATAATTTGAGTAGAGTGTGATCTGCAGATCGTCTTTTTACCGTGGTGCTCCGGTAATGTAAATAATAAGTTTCAATTTGTACCTTTTGCTCACACTGCGTGATTTTCTAAAAGTGTTTCCACTTTTTTGATTGGGGTAAGATATTGTCACGGATGGTTGCATTGGTTATGAATACTAATATTCTTGGGTTTCGTTAAGCAACACAGGGTTAATGCACAAGCAATTTACCTCGTATTGTGATACTACAGCGAGAATGTACTCTACAAGTACCCTGCTTATTGTAAATTCTACGGTCAGATAACTTTAGTTAATCTAGTTTCAAACTGAAGTCACTTTATGCGTGCATCAGTGAGTGGAAAACAATAACCACTCATGGACAACGATGTACAGGTTCTACACCCATTAGTAACTTTTGCGCTTTTTTTTGAATTTGATTTTCCAGTAATTTCTTCTAAATTGCTCTCCAAGTTCATTGGAAACTCTGCAACGTGCGCTTTCTTAATTTTCACACTTACCAGGTTTTCTTTCACGCTTCTTGTTTGATTGATCTATTTCTTTCCTGGTTTCCATTTTGTTAACTTTCAACATCATTTTCGAAAATTGCTGTATTTGAATTGGCAACTTTTATATAATTTACATAGCTTTAATTTTATTTCATCTTTTGCACAGTGAATAATCGTTTACTGCATTACAGCAACTTAAAGTCGTAGGAACAGTTAGTTTAAAAACTGAAAAGGATACACAGAATTGTCTTTTTTGAACAACATACTTGATAAAAAATTTGATTTTGCAACAGTTCAGCTACACTTAACTAAAACGGACCCAGCAATGAATATTTTACCACAAAACAACATGTATTACCATAATGAACAAAGTTGAAATGGATACTGCGAATGAACGTGTATTTTATACTATGCATACCAAATATGAACAGAAAAAGAAATTACAGAATGTGTGTTCTACGGGATTTAATATTTAACGTTCCACCAGGTTTTATCAACCGATCAGAGGAACCTCGTAGATAACTTTGCATGAACTGGTCAAAATCAAACAGGCTAACATCACTAAGAATGAAGATAAAAACAACTACGACAAGGTGTGCTCGTTGTGTTCCCCTTGATTTTGTTTTCAAACAAAAAGTTATTCCTTTGGAGTACCACTACAAGAGGTAGGAATACAAAGTTTCAAAAATTGAACAAAGTGTGCTCGTTTTGTTTTCTTATCCCCACACGGGATGGAAATAACCAATTTAGAAAATGGTATAATCTGCGGTCTGTATGTCACGTATATACTTCTTCCGAAACAATCAAGTAAATAGAAGGTCAAATAATATAAATCAAATACTTATGTATCCTTCTTGAAGATGGCACTTCCATCATCATCGATTAAAATGAATTGTTTGAATAGAGGAAAATCATGGCATAAATTATTTGACTGTATTGAAATAATGGATTAACTTGACTGAACCGAGATCGTTTGCTTCAGCTTCAACTGTACAAAGGGAGGACTTCACTCATTACTATATATTGTACCTTCGATACCAGATTCACTCTTCTCCTTGAATTCATGTTTTTGTTTGCTTATATAAACACATCTGACGTTTTTGTGGTACAAGAATGAGATTTACCAAAATAACAACCTGTTTTCATAAAGCGATATAATTTTCCAAACTTGGCTGCTGTTGGTATGTTGTGAAAACAATAGAAAGAATGGTAGATAGTATTGATGAAAATATGGATGAAAATTTGGATCATAGTTGCTACATCTTTATTCACTTGTAGTGAATGAATAGCAATATTAATTGGCTTACCGTCACGCACATAATAATAATCTAATTCGTTTGATCCAGAACAACTACAATATGATGGAGTTGCACGGCAGTCATGAAATGTTTCTGAAATAAATAAAGATTCCATGCATTTTATTACAGAATTTTATTTAAGTATACTTAAATAAAAAAAATTGCTTTCCCAATGCATGTTTGCATAATACCTATTTGCTATCTACATAGATACATATACATATATACATAGGTAAACACATACATTCAAGCATACATACATTCAAACAAACAGTGCAAATATATACATGTAGTGCAAATCACAAATAGTTGAGACAAATAATTCAATCAGTTAATGTATCTGTCTTTCTATTTATGCAGGTATGTATATATGTATTATGCAAATGTAAGTATGTGCGTGCGCTCCAAAGCATAGGTACAATGATGTTTAGTGACATAAGAACACATGCAAATTATCTTTTATTTTAGTTTTGAATTGAATGTTTAACTTTTCAGTTTATTCTGAATCTTCAATATTTAGTATTTTACGACCAAAGTTGGTCAACTGTAAGAGATAAAGCTCGTAGTATGACAAACAGATTAAGGTTAGACAGTACTGTAATACTGATCAAAAGTATGACAGTATTATTGGAGTGGATGACATCTAGACACATGCGTTGTAGTATAACAGACCAGGAATACTACAATGCTACTGTAGTATGACAGCATTATTCCAGTGGACGAAGTCTAGATGCATGTGTTGCCAAATGAGACAGTAGGGAATACAGGTGTCAGACCTTTTACTGGCCGCATGATGGACCCACTGTGTTACTTGCTGCGGTCAAAACTAATCGATTCAAAGGAATATGAATTGTACATCGATGTTACTATTTTCCACCGCATGACCCTACGCATTTCACAGTGTTCAACATAAAATAGTGTCTTCTTCTTCTTGCACTTTTCTGCTTAAGAACTTAGCTCTGCACAGAACATATATAATTCTAGGGGGGGGGGGGGGCTGCTCATGCCAGGCAGAGATAGCAGTCGTACCAAGTGACTATATATTGTCAAAAGTCATAACGGTTCACAGGACTAGGGAAAATGGTCTTTTACTAGAATGCAGCTGCCTAAAATGTATCTCAAATCCTCCAGTGGTTCAGACGATAAAACATGTGCTAGCAGAGCAAGCATATTCCACTAACGGATTTCATTTGAGTAAAAGGAGTAGATCAATTATTCAAGCTCCATTCTTTCCTTGTAATCATTTAGTGTCTGTTTTAGGCCTTCAATCTCTCTATTGCGCATACATGGCCCCGTAAATATCCATAAAGTTGAATCTGCAGAGGATAATAAATCAGTTACTTTTATGCTCGGACACAAGACTTCCATCAGCTATTCAGTTTATATATAACGCCGGTAGAGTATCGATGTCGTATGCAATGGTCAAGAATCTAGTGCTGTAACACTACTTGAACGAAAGAAGGATATCAGATATTGATATACACTTACTTCGTTTTAAATGACACTACAGAGATAGATTACTGTCCCTGCTTCTTGATAGAAAACGGGAACGTCTTTGAATTATTTCTATGAATGACATTTACGATACCGTCAACGTATTTCCTGAGTAATCTTTTATGAAAATCCATGTCAGGCGTATCAACCATTGCCTTTGCCTTACTGTGTGCTCTGTGTACAACGTAGAGTTCTAAGTTTGCCTCTATCCTTTTCAAGGTTAAAGTATTTGAAAACAAATTAAACTTGGAAGAAAATAATCATTATTTAGAATTTATGTAACAACGAAAGGCTTACGACAAGTTCATAAATGCAAGTGGAGGGTTTTGTGTTAGTTTTCATCGCGTATTGACTTGGAACGATGCAAACAGGTACACTGTGTCAAATTTTCTGTAGAAAATCAGTTCTACTCTAACATTTGAATCACTGTGATGTACTTTGTACAGAGAACACATTCCTTGCTGAATTCTCTAAAGCACGAAGCTTTGCAGCAATAGCTATGGTTTTCTAGCTATGAAATAACCAACGAAAAGAAAATAGAAAGAAAACAAATAGTTTTGATACAATTGAGATCCTTTCATAGGGACCAAAATGAATCATGGGACAGTAGGTACTTAGATTTTATTCATTATATATGTGATATAGTAAGGAAAATGCTCTCCCAAAATGAAATAATTTACTGAAACTTAGAATAGCAATTCTTTCACTTATCACTGTTATATAATGACTGTAAGAGTTCTGTCCTCAAATTCATTTGGGAATATAAAATGACTCAATGTGAAAATTTCAAGTTCTTATATAAATAACTGACGCTGAAACATCTTTTTAAATGGATATTTCCTTGTCAGTTTTGGAATATGTTATTATTGTGCTTGCGAAATGATGTATCGGAATAGCTTGTAAAATATTGAAAGTTTGAGTGCTACAAAAATTAGGTGTATGTAGGAAAATTATATATATTCAAGCTCATTAAAGAAGTCTTTATTCGGCAAGAATATAGACTTCATCTATCCATTCATTCATCCATCATTTCATGCACAGATATACAAAATAATATATATATATATATATATATAT
>JAECUM010047982.1:0-12652 GCA_016617855.1 Megalonaias nervosa
CGGATCACTGCCATCTCGCCTCTGTCTGCGTGGGTTCGAGTCTCAGGCTCGGTTAACGTGGGTACGTGAGAAAGCCTGCCAGTAGCTTCTCGTGGGTCGGTGGTTCTTCACTGGGTTTTCCAGGGTTCTTCCTCCACCATTAATACTGGCCGCCATGTATAGCCTATCTTGTGCTGAAAAATGGCGTTAAACCCTATAACAACAACAACAACAACAACAAATTGTGCGTCAGCACCACCAGCTCGAATCAAACAATCATTTTGTTCTGCTCGTTTGAGAATTAAAGTCTGTTTAACTCCACGAAATACTTTGTTATAGTCCCTACAAAATCCGAAGATTGTGCTCAACGGCAGCATCATCGTGATTTGTCGAGATTCTGAGACAAGGTCTCTTCGTTTTGTATATCCGTCGTTATGGTAGATATTTCTCTCCATTTGCATTTCGTCATTGATTACATTTATCATTTCAACATCAGTTACAGCTGCACCTGGTGGAGTTATTCCAAGATTATTTAAAACAGCAATAAGTGAAACCCTCACAGCGTCTAAATTAGCATCTGCAGCTGGCAGGGCTATATTGAAATTGCTAGCGTTAACAATAAGAAAATTTCTTACAGTTATAAGATTTGCGTCTGCATTAGCGCCAGGTGCTAAAAGATTCCTCAGTAAAAATTCTCTTGATAGAGTACCTCCATTTTCAGAATCTTTAAACCACATCATAATAGTTGCAGCTGACCTAGAGTAATCGTCACTACACGAAACAATATTTAAAATATTGCTAGCGACTTGCAAAGGCTCTGAAATATCTTGTACGGTTTGATTACCTAGTAAATACTTAGCGCTTCTAAACAAGATCCAGCCATTATTAACAAGTGCTATAACCGTACCAGCTGCAATTGCAGTAAGTGGATTCGCTATTGTCATAATTCTACCGCGTACTTCCAACATTGCCTTGTGTGGAAGAAGAAATGTGTCCTCATCTCTTGTATTAAATGTTCTCGTACCAGCTTTATTTGACTCGTTTGAGTTGTTATCAAGACACTCAACGTACTTGAATTATGTTACATGTCGTCGGTGTCATATGTTTCTGTTATATCAAGGTAATTTTTAACTGACATTTTTAATTTTATTGTCTCACACAAAATTTTAAGTCGGCGACGTGGTATCTGATATTAGTTTTAGTATAATTTGCTTGCCTTTTGTTGATAAAAGTTTTTTAGTTGTTGCTATCATTGCACATTTAGAATCTTCCGTCGGTGCAATTTCTGATATAACCTGTTTAATTTCAGCTACGGACATTTTTGGTGCGACAACTTTAATTTTATCTGCTATTTTTTTGTCCAACTGCGGTTCCGGCAGCTTTTGGCGCTTCAGTGGCAATTGGCGCAACTTTATGTGCAACTCCCTGTATGTTTTCAACAATCTTTGAGAATAAATTTCCAAAAAATCCTCCTACGATTTTTCTTCTGTAGATTTTTCGTTGTTTTTTCATTTTTATGTCTGTTAGTTATACAAAATTTGTTTACGGTGAGCTTCGCTGGTTGCGCGCGCTGGTGTGAGTAATAAGTAACAATCTCATTATTAAGATCTAGATTGATCTGTTAATTGCCTGTTAATTGATCTGTTAATTGCATGTTTGTTTCTATTAATTGATTGTCAACGTTTAACGGATAATAAATAACTTGTCGTGGATTAACTTGCATCAACGATCCTGGTGGAACATCCGGCGAAAAACTGTATATTGTTCGTCCTTGACTACCTCGCGCAAAATAAGAACCAGATGCAATAGAACAGTTTATTAGAATAGTATATTTACGTCTGTTATATTTACTTGTAGATCTGCGTCATACGTTATAATTTGTTCTGTTGCTGATCCTTATTGTTGATGAGTAAATCCTAATAAAGACGCAATAGTTGTTGCTGGAGGAAAGTCAATTAAATGAATTTTTAGTGTTATTCTAGCGCGCAATGTATTATAGTTTGTAGTTAGCTCAAAACTGACCGCGACATCTGCGATGTTGGCGTTGGCGCTGGTTTTTGTTATTAGTTCTTTGATTGTTTTGTTAAGATCAATTACGTTGTAAGCGCCTTGCGGTATTTTAAATGTTATCCACAGCATTGGAGATGTTGGTGGCTGATACGTGAATTCGTCGTTAACGTTTGTTTTTACGTTGGCCATAGAAAGCCATGCTGTACAAGAAATTATTCCGATCTCATACTGTAAATCAGAATTAAGTTGTATTGACGAAATATAGTAAACACTGTTTTTGTAGTTGTGACGAATCAAGCAATAGTGTTGTTGATGTTAGTGACATTGTTTATTTTTTAGATTATATATTTATTAGTCTAATTTTGATGAGATTCATCTGATAATATCATAATGTAAAATCTCATATTCGTCTGATGTTAATAGTCCGTTTGATCGAAGATGATCGAGTACGTCAACCATTTCGTTGTCAATTTCCGCGCTAACATTACCGGCTTCTTTGTATGATATTAGTAACATTAATCTTCCAACCATTTCAGCGGTTGACGTAAAAACTCGAACTCCAGAGCCTATAATCTTAGACTCTTTCTTACGTCTTCCATCACAATCTCGAACAAAACTGTCAAACGGCCAACCTTTAATTTCACCTTTACCCTCACTTTGTTTTTGTTTTTGTTTATTTATATAGCTAGTCATACCAACTCTATGTACATTTGCTATAACACCATCTCTTATAATCTTTAATTTTTTGTCAACATCATCTTTTGTTTTTTGTTTCTAAATTGTCACAAAAGCATTTATTTCCAAACCATATTAAATCATTAAATTCATTAAGTAAATCATTTCTTTTATTTTCATCCCAATGCATCATTTCGTTGCAATCACCAAATTCTTTTTCCACGTATTTTTTTTATTAAATTTATCGTATTCATCATCAGAAATTAATTTAAAAAATTCATTGATATTATCATCAATATATTTTATTAAATTTTCCCCTCTTTCACCTAACTTTTTAACAATATCTTCAACAGTAGCTTCTCTCTGAGCTTGCTGTTCTTCAACAATTTTTTCTGTTTCCTCTTTAGATTTTTCTCCGAGTATACATACTATACCTTTTTCTGCGCGTTTCTTTTTTTCTTCCTCCGACAGCTGTAGTTCTGTATCTGTTGGTTTGCCATATAAAACAGTTTGAATAGGCTTCTCTAACTTTTCAATTTTTTCCTTTTCTTCCCTCTGTCCACGCCGCGTTTCCTCCACCTTGTTCTTAAACATCGCCTGAGACTGAGCAAGTTTGTTTAGTGACTCTAAATGTTTCTGATATTTCATTTGTTTTTCCATTTTATTTCAGTATGTTTTATAAAATTTGCAAAACTTTGCCAATACAGCAATGAAACATTTTATCTGGATCACGTGCAAGTTTATCAAATAACAAGAAATTGTATTTGTCCTTTGTTGCTCGATGATATAGCTCAATAAACTTGTTTTTCGTTATGTCGCCACATTGTTCACTTGCAATATTTCGCACATCAACATTTTCCAGTCCAGGAAATAATATAAAACAACCAGTATTACGTCTGATAAATTTGTCAACATTGTAAAATCCTTGCGCAAGATAAACAGCATTACATCGTTTATTACGCGACAATAAAAAGTAAGCTCTTATTTTGTTCATCTCCTCGTTATTCAGCGGAATATCATCAAATACAACTATTTTATGCTCAGTCGAATCAAGTTCGTTTACAGGAATCAGATCTTCCGGTTGCTTAATAATAAAAATATCTTCACCTACACCAAGCTCATCGCGCAGTTTGTCGTTGTACTCATTAAACAACTCGTATTTATCTTGTTGTGGATTAATCGTGTAAATATAAACTCAATCATAGTTAAAATTGTCGTTGAGCAGTAAATTCATTAACAAATTTGTTTTGTCCGACCCCGTTTTACCAACAATAAGATAATGACAATCTGGTAGCTCGTTGTTGTGTTTGTGTTTTATTAGTCGTTCAGTATCAAAGTTTAATATCGACATTGTATTTTTTACGCTCTATTAAACTGATTGTGCATAAACGCAGTTAATTTCTGTCAGACAATAAACAATAAACATGAGCTATTACACAAAATTCGGAAAAACATTAAACGACTCAGTAGCTGTAACAACAACAACAAATAGTAATGTTTATTTGTCAGATTATATAAAAAGAAATCTGACACAATGACCGGCAGTTTGTCAATGTCAAATCAGCGAGTAATCGAATTAGAAACAAATTATCCGCTAATAAATGTTGTTAACACACAAGCAGTAAGTTATGCACAACCAAAATCTGTCGACCATAATAAACTTGATAAATCTGGCGGAACAGTTACTGGTGACGTTAATATATCAGGCAAAAAAATAATAAACTTAGAAACTGCTTACCCACCACCAAGTATAAATCAAACTGAAGCAGTAAGTTACTTACTCTAAAGTACGTTGACGATAATAAACTCGATAAAATTGACTGAACAGTTACCGGTAATATTGTAATGACAAGTAATGCAAAAGTAACTGGTCTATCGATAAACTCATCTCCAGCTGGTGATACAGATGGTATTAGTTATGCACGATTACGTGACGCACTTACTCCGTATTTACATTTGTCTGGCGGGCAGGCTCTATCAACATGGGCAGCAGCAGAGTAGTATATAACACACAACTTGACAATGCAACGCTTACAAATGACGACTGGCTAACAAATGTCAGATTTGCTAAAATTAATTTTAAGTTGTCTGGCGATACGTTAAACATGGGTGTTAATAAAGTAATATCATCATACGTTCCAGCAGCTGACGTTGATTTAACAAACAAAAAATACGTCGACAACACAGAGACAGTATTACGAAATATGATTCAGTTAATTGGCTCAACCTACTTACCATTGTCAGGTGGAATAATTACATGCACAATAGGAATGGGCGCTAATAAAGTAACGTCGTCGTACGTTCCAACATTAGCAACAGATTTAACAAATAAAGCTTATGTTGATTCATTTACTGCTAGTGGAATAAAACGATCCAAAAACAATCTTGGATTTATTCCAAGTTTACCAGAAGCAGTATCAAACGGAGTTAGATTTGTTGCTAGTGCGTCAACACGATATCCTGGAAATAATCCAAATCAAACTTTTTTGTTTACAACTGGAGTTACTTTATCGGGAAGCTCAGAATGGACGACAAAAGGGGAAACGTCAAACTTCTGGTTAAAAATACAATATCCGTACTCTGTAGCAATTTTGCAGTTTATGTTGCGCGGACGATTAATCTCATCTACTGGCAGAATTTATAATTAGCGGTTGGAGGGGTCTAATGATAATGCAACCTGGACAGCGTTATATACTGCAACAAATGTGTATATGTCAACTGCACAATATTTTACTTTAGCTGCTGCTAGTATGACAAATAAATACAAGTACTTCCAAATATTTGTCATTAACGCAGAAAGTTCGTTTCCTGGATTAACAGCATTTCAAATATTTACACTCGACGATCAGGAATGATTGTTGTGATCAAGTATAATTGTTTTATGTAACAATAATAACAGTTGCAAAAGAATTTTACGATAAAATTGTTGATGCTAGATACTTGGATTTTGGAAGATTCTGAAACTCCAAAAATAAGTAAAATATTTAACATGAAACAAAATTTAAAGCTGGAAGATACATGCAAAGTTGGTGATGATTCGTTGAAAGAAGATGAAGATAATTTCATTCGTGTCAAGGGCAACAACTAAAAAATGCAATAAAAGATTTTGATATAATTAGCAAATACTGTCACCCAGATTATTGTAAAGAAGAACAAAGAAGTGTTGAAAGTATACTAAAAAAATATTACTCGAACTTAATTTTGAGAATCTAGATCTTATTATTAAATCTGGTCTAATAAAATCACGAGAACACGGCAGACGATTGCAAGAAGAAACTCGAGTAACTGCTCATCATAATTGTCTGAACTAATTAGCTGATATAAAGAAAATTAAACTAAGTAGAAATTTTATGTTACTTTACAATTTTAGAAAAAGAGAAATATTTCAGAAATTTGGTATGTACTATCATGACAAAGAAATGATAATAAATCTTTCTAAATCAAATAGTGCAGAGCTAGTTGAAAGAGTGTATTTAAATGCAATGCTACCGATATTTAAAGTATTCGTCCCTTTTGATCCGATTATTGTTGATAAATCATTAAATTTAATAGATGATTTTAATAAAGAATTTGATTTCAGTGATACTCAACAAAAATCGTTTTCAGATGAACTTGACTCAGTAGTAATTAAGAGATCTGATTATCAGGATAATAGCCAAGCAGATTATTATCCTCAACCACCATCACTCGAAAGATCTAGAAAAATGTCGTTATTAACTTATTACGGTAAAATTGATAAAATTTATGATGCATCTTATAGCAAGCTACTAGACAAAGTTTATGGTATATTATTTGCTGACGATACTACAGTTTCAGAAAAAATAAAATTCTTTTACGTCGTTTATTTTGTAATGAATTTTACTATAGCTTATGCAATTGTACGACAACATCTTGTTCTTAAAAAATTTTACATTAGATTAAATTGCTCTTGCGCTTGGATATATTGACGAAACTAAAAAAGAAGCAAAGGATTTGGTAAATGACATATATTTTACCTCACAGTTCGAAAATGATGCGACTAATAAATTTTACTCATACACTTGGTTAAAGAAAACTGAGGTATTAACAAATAAAGAATATGATGATACTGCTTCTCAAGTTTATGACAAGTACAGAAATTTCATGGCTGATTTAGCTAATGTTGAGTTCAAAAAATCTCTTGATGTTGCTGGCATTAGAACATTCACTATTGTGTAACAAAATTATGTCAAAAATGAAGAAACAAATCATTGATTTCAATCACGTTTCATATAATATTCCAAAATCCGATCTTGACGCGTTAATGCAGTACTACAAATAGTACCACAAAAAGCTATGGTGCACAAAAAATGTTATAAATATTATAGCAGAATAATTCTAGTAATTTAGTATTTACCGCTGTTGCTGACTGGCTCTGGTATAGTTTCTAGCGGAGCAATGTTGAATCCATTTTTGTTAATTATTTCTGGAATCGGCATTAGTTTATCAACTGCACTAAAAATAATTCAACCAATATTTCAGACGAAAAAAAAATGCTTGTAAGACAGCAAGTATAACGTACAAAAAATTGTTAGATCAAATTAGATCTTATTTGCGTAGCGTAAAGTATGACATGGACGATTTAATTCGTGGGTTCCATAGAATTGATAGTGTGCTGATAGATATTTTGCCAATGAGAGTAAGTAAGTACGAAAATCGATATAAAAAAAACGTATCAGGTAGAGTGATTTAGTGATAGTCAAGATAATTTATCTAAATGAATTTTATCTAAACAATTAAAATTATCTGATAAATTTTCGTTAGATATTATGTACAATTTTTTAAAAAATAATTTTATCTAACAATAAAAATAACTAAATAAAATTTTCGGTTAAATATTGTATCGATAGTAGAGGACAATCAGAGTTTCTAGATCAAAGACCCCACTCTCACTTAATCAAATATCGCCACAATGTAGAGATCAAAATATATTTGAGCCAGAAATCTGGTCAATATTCAAATATGAAAAATATCAAATGATCTCGAGGGTGGTGACTGTATTTGTTTGTGGATGGGAGTGAAGTCTTTGTGCCAGAAACCTGGTTTTCCTCTACTACTCCTATGTTAAATTTCTCTTGTCGCTATACAGACCCACCCATGTTAAATTCCCTTGTCGCCATAGGGCTATGATGGTGGATAGAAATTTAATGTGTAATTTACTTGAAGTTGTTATTTAATATACGATATGGCTAATTTAGGACTTAATTACACTGAAATTCAAAGTTACCCGCTCCCCCCATCTTTTCTACATGAAGTCTTTACTTAAGCTCTGTTTATGGCGAGCATTTTACCGGTCAGCGCACGGGTCCACTCTCTGCGCATGTCGGATAGTCCGGTCGCGGCGCGTGTATACATTTATATATATATATATATAGATGCTTTTCAGCCGGTTAAGCGTCGGGTCGGACGTAATCGCTGTTTGCGGTTGTTGAGGATTACTAGAGTCGCCATTGTTTGGCTTTAGACCAGACTTAAAAAGTTGCTCTATCGAGACGATATAATCGTCTGGTTTGTTTTGGTGTACAAGATGGTAAAAAATTCAGCTTGGCCCCATTAATTACATCATTTATCAGACTATTTTATATTTTTCTAATTTCCTTCCTAAGTTTAGTCTCCATCCACCTGAAACATACCTTCATTTGTAACTGCTTATTTAATTAATTATTTACTTTAAATAAACCTTATTATTTTCATTGCAATTTCATTTTCGCTTCTTGATTTCAGTAAGTAATAATTTCACTTTAATGAAGTGAGCTATTTTTATTTTTCTTCTCTCTGTCGTTCTACTTTTAGAACTTTCTGTTTCACTTTCTCTCCCTCCAATAACTAAATTATATCACCGAATACCCTTTTAATAGAAACGAACCTGGGTTAGAATAAATGAAATACGTGGGGACTATTTGAATGCTTCACTCCGTCCGTTCGTCCACTAACTTTTCTGGTGTGCTTCAGCGCTACCCCACCCCGTTTTTTTTTCAGTCAAGCGGAGAAAGCCCTATTTAGGTTTTGTAAAGAATTGCCCCGTTACAGGGCAAACTCTCGATTTTAACATTAAAGTCCCCTTGTCGCTATATCGCCCCCATTCACTACTTCTAACTTCTTACTGCCAAAGAAAAAACGCAAATCAAATGAGAAAAAATTTAATTGATTTAAATCAAGTCACACTTGCCTTTATTCGTTTAACTGTGCTTTGTGCGTGTATTTAAAGCGATTTTGTTAAATGATCAATAGTTGTGGACTCGTTGTAAATTAAATAATATAATTCCTCAAGGTTGCTGCAGATTTTACCTTTGCAGGGAAGGCCAAATCATGACCCAGAAAGCTTTGAATGATTTGGTTGGAAGCTTTTGAATTTGGAAATTTTTGTGTGTATTCATCTAAACTGAAAAGAATATCGTGACATTCTCTACTGCCCTACTTTCATAATTGTGCTTATAATTTTCCGATATTCTCTAGCTAACCTATTTAATTATTTGTATTTCAAATTTTCACGATAATCTGTATCTGCCTTTTTCACATGTTTATATTTTAAAACTCCTGATATTTTCTAGTTGCCCCATTTATGTGTTTGTACTCAAACGTTCCCGATATTCTCTGCTTGCACTATGTATATTTTTGTACTCAAATATTCCCGATATTCTCTGCTTGCCTTATGTATATTTTTGTACTCAAACGTTCCGGTTATTCTCAAGCCGACCTACTTAGATTTTTTGTAGTGTTACGTGTCTAGGCTCGTACAAAAAGTAACAAGAAAAGAGTGAAGACAACAAGCTTTGTAAAATTTAACAAATAATTTATTTCCCTAGAAAACAAAAGTAAAAATGAGAGAAAGGACTTGCGGTTTACGAATCAAATCCAAAATTAATCCAAGATTTAAAAAATAGAAGTCCTATCAATGAAAAGTCCTAAGTGAATCACAGTTCAAATCCCAAGCCAGCGTTGTACTGATGAGTCAACAGTTCTTTGTTGAATCACAGAAAATAATGTTCTAGTTTGATTGAAAAATCAATGTCTGGTCCAAGAATTCTGTATGAGCACTTGTATATTTCTCCAGGGAAAAGAATTACTAATTCCATAAAATAAAAATTTCAACTCAAACTGATCACAGCAAAACACCTTTAAGTGTCAAAGGTTTAAAGCCCAAATGGCAAATTCTTATGATAACATGAGTTATAAGTCTAACTAAAACGCAAAACAGATTCCCGTATGAGGATCACGTGATCACCCTTCCAGAACAACATAGAAACTTTCTACATGCCTAACATCAAGTACTCCCGGTACGGCCTTAACTGCAATCAATGGTTCTTACTCTGGGAATGAATATAAAAATAAATATTTTTAAAAAAATGTTGTTTACCAGAAACCTTACTAGTTCTGAATCGAGGTCAGCAACTAGATACAATGTTTCTACTACTGGTTATCAAAATTAACAGTCAGGTCAAACAGAATTAAATTAATTCTCTGGACAATTTCAAATCCAGTAAATAAAGTTACATTACAATAACATGTAATGGAAATAAAAAATTTAAATGTAACAAACAAATAATTAAATTACACATACATAACAGTAGTCAAACGTTTCCGAATATTCTCTAGCTGTCCTATTTACATTTCTGTACTTATACGTTCCCGATATTCTTTAATTGCCCTATGTATATTTTTGTACTCAAACGTTTCCCGATATTCTCTAGCTGGTCTGTTACATTTTTTATACGCTAACGTTTCCCGATGTTCTCTACCTGCACTATTTATATATTTGTACTCGAACGTTTCCCAATGTTCTCTATTTGCATTATTACATTTTTGTAATCAAACGTGTCCCGATATTCTCTACTTGCATTATTTCTATATTTGTACTCAAACGTTCCCCGATATTCTCGACTTGCACTATTTCTATATTTGTACTTAAAAGATGTCTTTCGGTATTGTGCTCTACTTTGCATTTTTATCAAATGAAGTTGAGAAAAAGGTCATGAGATTATCATAAGAAACAAAAATAATTATACTTACAGCTCTGGGGGTTTTTTGGGGTTTTTTTCAAATGAGTAGGCTCTATTTAACTGAGCTTTTGGAAATATACATCCTCCTGCATCACGGCTTCCTAAAACATGTACCATATATACAAAGTGAAAAGTCACGCTAGTGTCATGAGGCAAATAGTTTCTAACACAACCGTGAAATCATATTTTTAATGTCAAAAACTACAGAAACAATAAATATATTCATTCCATTCCAGATTGTGAGCTACATATACATATAAATTTGTATCCATTTAATTTCTCATTTTCAGTGTTTTTAGTAAATAATCCAAGTTCTACGTCGTTTAGTTTCATCATTTTGTGTTTTGTATGTGTGACATCCATCTTGTTTTTTTGTTTCGTTTTTGTTTTTGATAATTAACAGTCTGTTGCGTTTTCACAAGGTCAATAAATTCTCTAGATCGCAGCTATTTTAATTTAGATTTGAATCATGCTTGTATTAGATTAAATCAAGCTTGGTCTAGAATGAATCATGGTCTGAACTGAATCATGCTTGGTTTAAATTCAATCAGGCCGAGACTAGATTAAACCAGGCTTGGACTGGACTGAATCATGCTTGGACTAGATTAAATCATGCTTGGACTAGATTGAATCATGCTTGGATTAGACTGAGTCATGCTTGGATTAGACTGAATCATGCTTGGACTAGACTGAATCATGCTTGGACTAGATTGAATCAGGCTTGGTTTAGACTGAATCAGGCTTGGACTAGATTAAACCAGGCTTGAACTGGACTGAATCATGCTTGGATTAGATTAATCAGGCTTGGACTAGATTAAATCAGGCTTGCATTAGATTGAATCATGCTTGGATTAGATTAAATCAGGCTTGGACTGGACTGGACTGTATCATGCTTGGACTAGATTGAATCGTACATGGACTGGACTGAATCATGCTTGGATTAGATTGAATCAGGCTTGGACTAGATTGAATCATATTTAGACTAGATTGAATCAAGCTTAGATTAGATTGAATCAGGCTTGGACTAGACTGAATAATGCTTGGACTAGACTGTATCATTCTTGGACTAGACTGAATCATATCTGGAGCAGATTGAATCATACTTGGACTAAATCTATGAATGTTTTGCATCACCTTTGATTGTGCATTTTGAATACTGAATTGATTCTGAGGAACCGTGACGTAATACGTACAGTTTCTGATCTTGCATGCGCAAGGCAGACTTGTTCATACCTACAAGTTAGAAAACATCTGAACCATTATCTTTGTTTGCAATTAAGTTGCAAATAAAAAAGAAAAGGAAGAAAGGGAATTTCAAATGATATTCAGAGAATAAGAACTCGCAAGTATAAAGAACCCCATTCATGAAAGTTCAGCTTTTGATGTTACAAAAAATATTAGATTAGTACCTCCTTTTAAAGAAAAGGATGTACATCAGTATTTTTCACTTTTAAAACAATTGCCGAGAATTTACAATGGCCAAAAGTGTATTTGACTTTGTTATTACGGAGCGCACTTGTTGGAAAAGCTCGTGAAGTTTATACTTCACTGTAGAAGCATGTGCTGATTATGAATTGGTAAAGGAATGTGTCTTGAAGGGTTATGATTTGGTACTTGATGCATATCAACAGATAGGAATTGCAAAACAAAGGTAGCCAAACCCATGTCGAGCTTGCTAGGGAATAATAACAACTATTTGACAGGTGGTGTGCGTCTAAAACGATTGATAAAGATTATGACAAACTTAGACAACTCATTAGTTAAAGAGTTCAAAATCTGCGTCCAAAGTGACGTCAAGACTTTATCTTGATGTACACAAGATAGATAATTGAGAAATGTTGTTCGTACAGCTGACGAGTATTCCTTGCCTCGCAAAGTTTCATTTGTCAAGAAGTTTTCGTCTCAGCCGATGGTTAGTAAGAGATCAAATCAGTCTCAAGCTATTACTTACAAATTTCAATCTGGTACAA
>JAECUM010047983.1:0-22680 GCA_016617855.1 Megalonaias nervosa
TATATACATATATATATGCTAAACCTGTGCATAGGAGTGATCGCCCTTGGTGTCTAGAAGTCCTTTGCAGTAGTCGGACTTCCTATTGCCTTGCTGAGTCCTGTACCTCAGATGGGCCTGTATCATATTTCCTCGTCTTACTAGAATACGTTGCCTGGTTTATGGACGCTTTTGATACAACTGATGGTAAGTGCAGTCTTTATCCATTGTCTCCAGTGATCCCAGAGTCCTTGTTGAAAGTTTCCCTCCCAAATGTGTCACTTTTGTTTTCAGTGATAATCCCAGGATGTTATTGAGTCTGTGTATTGTTGAATGCACTCTTGCCTCAAAGTTTCTGGAATAGTTCACATTTTTGGGTAATGAAACACTGACTGATCTGTTCACAGCCTCACATTTCTGTGTGTTTGTGTTCAGTCGCAGTCTTTCTACAACATCACAGAAGAGTTTCATTTTCAGAACTTCTAGCAGGATCTTCTTATCATTTTCTGTCATGTTTAGATGAATCACTTGATAAGGGCCTGGGTATGCTGATCGCATCCACCAGCTGTTAGTACATCCTCCCCCATAGACCTTTGAATAATGCCGGCATTTTGAGCAGTCCCCTGAATAACAGCGCAGAGTGGCATCCAGTACTTGGGGAAGTTGACATTTAATTTTTGTAACATCACCACTATTGTCCTCCATCAGTTGCTTGAAGATCAAACTGCAGCGTGCTTTAATGTCTTGGCTGAAAATTTTCTGTTTGAGCCTTTTTCCTTCTCTTGTTCTTATTCCTGGAAACATGTTTTCACTAAATATTGCAGAATTACAGCGTTTGAACTGTAAACGACCCAAATGGACGGGGTCCGACAGTTTTTCTACTTTCCACCTTGGATGCAGAATGATGTAAGCATCTTGGAAGCCAGCAGCAGCCTGTGTATCTCCATCTGTTGTTGCATGTCTAATGAGAATCTCTTGCAGCACAAACTTTTTTCCCATTTCTCTTGCCATTTCATACTCAGAATGTGGTGCAGCTGGTGACAGATTTGCTGTGCAGTCAACATGGCCTCCTGGACATTGCACATCAAAATCTTTCCACTTCAGCCATGCTCCAATCCAACACAGCTTGTTTTCTACTGTAGTCCCCACAATGTATTGCTTCTCTGTAAGAGTTTCGCAGGCAGTTCCAACAGCCTGCGATGAACTCTGACCAGGTTTCTTTTCATGTCCAAATCTAATGGCATTGTATCTTGCGTCAAAATCAACATTTATCTGCTCCGGATGCTGAACACCACGCATCACATTAACCTGTCTGACTAGTTTCAGCTTGTCTATCATGTCCATTTCATTGAGCTCCACAGTTGCTTTGCCTACAGTGTTGGAGGCCCTTTGCATAGATGTTCTGCTAGGTGGCGGAATGTCAGTGGCTGCAAACAAGTATCTAGCCCTGGTGTTGCCCATTGGTGTATCTTGTAGTCCGGCTTGAAACATCATATTTACAGCAGCAGGATTTGGCCCAGGTTTAGTTGTTTTTATCTCCTCATACAACTTATACTCTGGTGACTTAAAGCTGCAATTTTTACACATCATAGTATGCTTCCAAGCAAGTCCCCATTTTCTTTCATTAGCAATTTGGAACTCTGGTCTCTCACATATGTTGACTTGGTTACCATGGTGATGAATAATATCATTCCACATCTCAACATTTTTTTTTTCATGCAGATAATATGTATTCCATCATGCTCATTCAATTCTGTCTCTTTCACTTCCAGTTTTGCATTGGATGATGGTCGTAGAATTTTTGCAGACCCAGGTGTGTCATTACAGTCTGGTGCCTGAACTGACTGGAGACCCCCATTTGTCGGCTTTGTCACTGCTATGAGAGAGAACTTGTCTTCATCCACTCTTCTGGTCACTGGAACAGATGCAGCACTGGAACTTGGTAGAGTATCATCAGTCAGATATGTGACTCCTTTGTTTGCGGAATATATCCAGGTTTAAAAAAGTTGTCTTCATCTTCTTGTACCTTTTCATGGTTTTTGTTACAATAACTGCATGTAAATACAAGAAGTATCCTCTCTCTCTCTCTCTCTCTCTCTCTCTCTCTCTCTCTCTCTCTCTCTCTCTCTCTCACTTATATACCTAGGAAAATGCATGCTAGCTTGGTTTCAGAAAACTACACCAACTCTTCAATGCTATTGGAAGCCAAACATATGACGGCTCCTCCCCTTCATGGGTGGAAATGATGTCATGGACTTGGTTATTACCCCTAGCTTGTGTATTTAGATGCTACCAAATTTCAGGTGTTACCTTTGATTGACTGGCCCTGGTTTAATTACTTCACACCTGATAAGGAAATCCATTGACGTTCATGATAAAGGAATGGAGAGACTTTGCCACAGAATAAAATTTGTCAACTTCAGGTTTTACATTTTCATTAATATTTAAGTTAAATTTAAATTTTCATATAAAAATATATATCATTTTTTAAAATTGAATTCTCTAGGAAAGTTTAACAGTCAAGTTTAATTTCTAGTACTTTCCAGATTGGTGTTAGGACTAAAAACTAATTACAGTTTATTTGAAGTGTTTATGTTGATTAGCAAAATCACAATTAAACTTTAAGTTTTGTGCATTTTTTACATTCGGCCATTTGGAATTGGCTTGTGCTTGTTTTACAGTGGTGTCAGATAAAAGCCTGTAACTGTCCTATTCATGGATGAAATTCCTTAAAACTTTGCAGCAGTATTTAAGAGACATTGATTTGATGACGGATGGAAGTTTTGTCCATGGAGGTGAAATTGTCTGACCCTGTCAGGCATCGGGTCACAATTAGTACTTCCAGTTCAGTACCCACGAATGTAGTTTTAGTCTATTTTTAGAACATTTTTTCCTCTCTCATTTTGGTGGTGATAGAAGAGTTTTATTGGTGCATTGTTTGGTAGGGATTTAAAGGTAATTGTTTATTCTTGAAAATATGAGCTTATGGTATGGTTGTCTGTGCATATTTCGGCGACAGTGCACGGCGAGTAATAAGGCCTTGGTGATGATCCGGAAGTGAAATCTGTGTTCCATTGCATGGTGTTTTATTTACAATTCAGCCTCTCAAAAAAATGCAGATCAACCCTTGACAAGAACTTCACCGTGAAGTCATCTTTGAAGGTATTATAGAATAACATATGATTTGTATTGATTGTCGCACAGTGGAAAGTCCAGTACTGAGAAACAAATGTAGAGAATATATAGTAAAATTAATTGTGTTCTATGGCCATTAGCCTACCGGAGACCAATAAACCTCGAGGACATCCTAGTCAGGGCGAAGCTACTACTATAACAATGAAATATCCGGGATATAATTTGCGCCTACATAAATTTACTTAAAATAACAGATTTCGTTATGGTTCATCGATTTCTAGGTCAATAAAAAATATTTTCCAGCATCTTTAACAAGTTGAAATCAATTAGTCGAAACATAATAAATTTAAAGGTGTAATTCTTGTAGAAATAGTCATGTAAAGTTTTGCAGCACAACAGTATTTCTGTTTTATTTGTTTGTCCTGTCTATGTTTTGTATTTGCCTTTGAAAAACCCCTCAGGCTAGTTAGATACTAGTTTTGCACTGTTCGTTGTATATATATATATATATATATATATATATATATATATATATATATATATATATATATATATATAAAATCCATGTGCTTTTCTAAATTTGATTATACGGTGTGTCGGATAGGCCACGTATATGGAAAGGGTTGGCAAATATTTTTACATCAGTTATATAAATATTAATGGTGATTTAGTGATATTTTTCTTTATTTGGGATAACTAGTTATGTATTTTGTTTTGTGCATGACATCTGAACACTGGATAAATTCGTCTTTTATCGTTGCACAGTGTAGTCATTTGCAAAGAGAGTGCCTTAGAAACCAGAATACAAGGAGGCAGTTTATTGACGCTAGTGGTCTACATAAAGGGAAAATATTTGACAAAACTCTTAGATTTCGTACATTTTGTCCTGAATCCATTATTAGTATACCTCAAAACGTGGTTAGAGATTTAAACTCAAGATTTATTAATTAAAAACGCTTAGAAAAGTGAATTAGGAATTGTGGTACAATAGATAGTTCAGCATGTATAGAACAACGTGTGAACAAACATGAATATTTCAGACAGTTCATTTTGGGGAACATCATAATGTTTGAGACTAAAATTATGTCATTATTATTATTATTACCAAAATACAAGGAGAACTGTGTTATTGTCTTTATTGAAAAATGCTGCTTATGGCCAATACAGGCCTTTGTACCCTTTTTGGAGTTACGGTCAAGGTTGTTCAGGACTGACCAGAATCCGTTTTATTTGCAAAAAGTATGTGCAGAAAAACAGCTCATGTTCAATTTTTCTAAGTTTTATTCAAAATCCATTTCTCCTTGCCACTTACCGCTCCGGTGGCCAAGTGGTTAGAGCGTCCTCCTCGGATGCGGGAGGTCGCGGGTTCGAACCCCGGCCGAGTCATACCAAAGACATAAAAATGGTACTAACAGCTGCCTCGCTAGGCGCTCAGCATTAAGAGGTTAACGTTAGGACTGGTCGGCCTGGTGTCAGAATAATGTGAATGGGTGGGACATCGTGTTACATGTCTGCGGCATGATGCCCCAGTGCTAGATATCACTATAAACTGCCACACTGCAGACATCATAGCAATATGACTGAAAATTTGTTTAAGCTACGTTAAAAATCCAAATATCACACACACACACACACACACACACACACACACACACACACACCTCCTTGCCACTAAATGGATTATTCATAAGTGTCAGTGGCATTTCATTTTCACTGCATAAAGACTCCATATTACTGTATACTGCATCAACATCTTTGAACAAAAAAGTATGGAATTGTTTTTATTATAAGTTATTCTTGCACACACTTCCTGCTAAATGGTGCATAATACTAAACTGAAAGAAATGGGACATCACTATTATCAAAATTTTAAGCCCTTTCTTTACAATCAGAGAACCTACCCGATCCATCTGTACCGAATTGTGCATTACTAACAGCCAGAGCCGTAGAGAGCAATCACGGGCCCTGGGGTAAGAAAAATCCGGGCCTCTCCTAGTTCTAGTTCAAACAAAATTTTTCTTTCATAAAAAAGTGTTGCTCGGGCCCCCTTACGGGCCCGGGCCCCAGGGATATACCCCTATTGCCTCTCCCCTTGTCGGTCCTGCCAACAGTCCTAAAGTGATTTCTCCATACGATGTCAAAACGAACAAGGTCATCCGTGCAATGCCTCATATACACACTAAAGTATAGAACTAAGGTTCCCCCTCACCCTCAATAAAAAAGCCAGTACCTTGAACTACAAAGCAACGTTATCTCAACCTTCTTTTTTTTATTTGCTACAATTCTGAAACACTCGTTAACAGCTTTGAACTATTTCATATCAGATAAAAGGTTTCAAGTCTCTGTTTTAGAATATTATGACAGGAATGCATACCCTGCACAACAAATCACTTAAAATATCAACGACTGATGGCAATTCAACATCGAAGAGAAATATGTTTTAATATAACGACGGTAGTTTAGACCTCTGATGTAAGGCGGATTCTGTACCCACTGTTATCTCCCCAGTAAATGTTAGTGAGGCCTCCCTCTTACGTTGATTTGCCATCAGTCGTTGAAATTTTAAATTTGTAATCCATATTGTATGGAGAGAGTGGAGTTACGCTACGGAACGTATTCGTCATACACGCTTGCAAAGATCGGGGGGAATCATACGCAGTCGTTACGTTTCCGACAAAAACCAAATACAGGCCTAGCTTGTTTAAAATATAATTTATCCATGCCATAACACATGTTAGGTTTAGACGGTTCTGTTTGGGTGGTAAGTATTGTTATCAGATCATCCGGAAAGTTCTTCTCCCTCATAGTGCCATGAACTCCACTGCTAGGGCAAGACGGAATAATATGTAAAGTACAGCTTCAGTCTTTTCTTGCATTGAAAAAGAAAAGACATTCATGTGAAAAACTGGAAGATGGGATATTGTCGCTTTTTTCATGTCACTTGCATTATTATTCCACTGCTACGTCCACGATAAACTTTGGTGATCCCGGTTTTACTTGGAATATGTGGTACCAAAAGGGCAACACGTAAAACTATATCGCCATAATACCTTATGAGTCCTGTGCTAGTTACAGATATACATGTCGAAATGGTAAGTTCCTTTTCTATTATATAGATAATCACAAATGTCACAAACTAATTGAATTTGGAAGTTGTAGATGTGTCTCTTTCAAAGGGAGAATCAGGGACCCATGGAAGGATGGATTTAGTATCAGTCTGCATTAAACTCTGTTTCCCATTTTCTCCAGTTTTAAATTTGCTTTTCTTGTCTTTGTTTTGACGTTTTGTATTGTCGCTTGGTTTAGTCGTTGCTGTTGCTTCCGCTCTGCCTCTTAATGCATACAGTTCGAGCTAAGTTACACCTGTATGTAATGCAAAGTTATGATCATTTTCGAGGAGCATATTAGAATGATTCACTGTATATATTAAATGTTTAGATTATTTTCTCTCGTAATCATGTTGCTTTGCTTTTCTTGGTCACTTGTGAATTTAAGAATGTATCTATAAAGCAGAGGTTGTCACCCATTATTTATTTATTTATTATTTTTTTACATTTCAAGGCGGAAAATATCCCGGATGACCGATTGCAGGGTAAAAGCGACTTTCCAGTGTGCTGCAAGGCATTGTGAAAAACATCAGTCCGTTAAGATTTGGGTTAAACAGTTGTCACAACGTTTCTCTCTCTCTCTCTCTCTCTCTCTCTCTCTCTCTCTCTCTCTCTCTCTCTCTCTCTCTCTTTCTCTCTCTCTCTCTCTCTCTCGTGCTTATCCCACCACCACCACTACTAGCATTCCTACTACTACTGTGAGTGACGTTTCTCCCATCACTACCATCACCACTACTGCTGCTTATACTGTCGCTGATGTTTATCCCACTACCACCACTATTACCATTCCAACTACTACTACTACTACTACTACTACTACTACCACCTATCCTCTGCTGATGCAACTACTGTATATACCTACTCTGCTTCTCAGCCCTTATTATATCACTTTATACCAACATGTTTATATCGTACATACACCATGTGAATAATGTTGAAAATCTACTAATTCCCGTAATGTTCAAAGTTTTCTCATCGTTGTTTATTCTTTCGTAATAGTGGAAAGAACAAAAATCACCAAAGAAACCCAAACAAAAAGAACAAAATTTTAGCCTACCGTTACATATTGTCACTTGTACTTGATTTAAATCTTCGGGATATATTCCATCCAGGGAAAAAGTTAAATCCTTTTTTATTTTCTTTAATTGAGGTTAAGACATAAAATCGTTATTGCACGTTTTTAAACTGTTGAGCAATTACACTCAGACTCAATAACGAAACAATATCTCGATGCATCGCGGTATGGCAATAACATTTAAACTCGTACTCAATAAAGAAAAAATATCTCGATGCATCGCGGTATGGCAATAACATTTAAACTCGTACTCAGTAAAGAAAAAATATCTCGATGCATCGCGGTATGGCAATAACATTTAAACTCGGACTGAATAACAAAACAATATCTCGATGCATCACTGTATGGCAATAACATTTACACTCAGACTCAATAACAAAACAATCTGTCCATGCATCGCAATGACATTTATGCGATTCATTCATTTCATTATTATTTCAATTAATTTTACTTTCTATGTAAGGTTGATGGGATCCAGTCCGAATACGTCGATGGACTTTGAATTGAAGTTCATTCGCTAAGTGACATTTTGTGCGATACTCATTGGTTATATGAATATTTTATATCTAAACTGGTTTGAATTAAAGATTTTTTTTAAAAAAATAGTCCTTTCGCTAATACCACTTAATCATTTACAGTTTAAAAAAATAAAAACTGAAAATAGCTAAGGTATACATTTGTCGCGAGTCAATTGCAGAGTAAATATTTTTTCCTGTGTACAGTAAATGATACTTCTTTTTGACGAGACTAATGGTTGAAAGAAACTTAACAATTTGAAAGTATTACTGTCTCTATTCCTAGCGTACAAGCAGGCATGGAGGCTCCTTGATGGAGATGAAACAGGAAAGCTTCCAGTTAGCTTTCTTGGTCGCATTTTCCGGGCTTTTGGGAAGAATCCATCCGAGAAAGAGGTGGAAACTATCATTGTGGGTCACGATCTGGATAAGGGTACATTGCTATTCTCTCTCTCTCTCTCTCTCTCTCTCTCTCTCTCTCTCACACACACACACACACACACACACACACACACATTTAAAAACATTTAATATCAGAGTATTTGTTTGATTATGAGTTCACAGATCAAGTAATAACTGGATTGTTACAAAAGGTTGTCGACAATATAAGATACATACATCCTCTCTTTTACAGTTAAGGGCAGTATGACATTAGAGGAAGTGCTGTCATTATTCTCAGATGTAAAGGACAGTTCTATCGACGTCAAAACGCTACGAAAATCCTTTAAGATGTTTGATGAAGAGGGAAGTGGTATTATCAGCGTAGACAACTTGAGGGAAGCTCTCTGCAAGCTTGGGGAACCGCTGACAACAGACGAAGTGGATTACGTAATACATTTAGTAGAAGTCAAAGACGACAAAATTCGTTATGATGGTAAGACTTTTTATTAATCCCAGCAAATAAAACTAGTAATAACCTTTAACACATACTTTTCCGGCTGTATGTGCGAACAATTTCCCATATGATAAACACATATAATCCTTCAGCACTGATATTAAATTCGATATATTTCATAGACCGCCCACTACTTTTCCCAGCAACATTCAATAAGATTACATTTCATACATTTCTTTCGCCCTACATCATTTATTTTAGAAACGTGAGGTATTTCTGAAATGGTTTATAGATAAAGTTATATTCTGAGAATGACCGCCTGGTCAGCTGGGGCAAGCACTGGAGTATACATGCTAAATGTTATAATACTCCTCCAATCACCACCACCTCTGGGATGATAAATCAGCTCCACACCTGTAATGATATTGACTGACATTTTAGATAATGATATCGCCTTTTCATTAAAACCTGCAAAGATCTGCAGACAATCTTGTCAGCACACATCGGTGTACATTTTATACACTTACCGGTATTTGTCGCTGCTGTTGAGGTACCATCGGCTTAAGGGTTCTTTTGGGGATATGTGCATAATAATCACGGATCAAATCCTATGTTTGGTGACTTGTAAATCCACGTGGAATATCACAACCTTCTGTTCTGTGGGCATTTTGAATTTCGCGCCAGATATGGCTATTACCAAATACCGGTAAGTGTCTAAACCGTACGCAGGTGTGTTCCTGAAAGATCTGCATGCAACGAAATTGCACATTTTAATAAAATTTTTAATAAAAATGTGAACATCAGACCCACACAGATTTGGGGAGAGAGGTTAATATATCAAAATCTCTTTATGCACTATTCACGTTAATATAAACCACACATGTTAATACAAATTACACATGCTAACATAAATCACACACGTTAATATAATCTCAACAACTTTCAAGGTTGTACCCATCGATGGTGATGGTTGGAGGGGAGTCTGCATCCTGCTCCATGATATTCCTCTTCTTCAAACTGATGGTCAGTCCGAACTCTTTGCAGGCGTGGGAGAGGCGACATACCAGCTGCTGAAGTCCATCTTCCGTATGTGATGTCAAGGCTGCATCATCGGCGAAGAGCAATTCACGGATGAGAACCTCTGTGACTTTAGTCTTTGCACGGAGACGAGCGATGTTGAACAGCTTGTCGTTAGCCCTGATGTGGATGTACACTCCCTCGCTATAGTCCTTGAAGGTGTACTGGAGGAGCATGGAGAAGAAGATGGCAAAGAGGGCCGGCGCAAGGACACAGCCCTGCTTCACTCCACTGCTGACTGGGAAGGCCTCTGATGTTGCGCCGTTGAAGCACACTGTGCTTTGCATTTTCTGGTGAAACGATGTGATGACAGCGAGCAGTCGTGGGGGGCAGCCGATCTTCTCCAGGAGCCCGAAGAGTCCGCTCCGGCTGACCAGGTCAAACGCCTTTGTCAGGTCTATGAAGGCAATGTAGAGGGGTATCTGCTGCTCATAACACTTCTCCTGCAGCTGGCGTAGTGAGAAGATCATGTCTACAGTTGACCGGCCGGCTCGGAAGCCACACTGGGATTCTGGGTAGATGCGGGAGGCTAGGGTCTGCAAGCGCACCAGTGCGACACGTGCGAAAGCCTTTCCGACGATACTGAGGAGGGAGATGCCCCGGTAGTTGCTGCAGTCGCTGTGGTCTCCTTTGTTCTTGTACAAAGTGAAGATGTTAGCGTCTCGCATGTCCTGGGGGATGTGTCCCTGTTCCCAGCAGAGGCAGAGGAGTTCGTGCAAGGGCTGGAGTAGTGCTGGTTTCCCGTTCTTGAGGACTTCAGGTGGGATGCCGTCGCTCCCAAGGTCCTTCCCACAAGCGAGGCAGTCGATGGCTTTTCTTAGCTCTTCCAGGGAGGGCGGAGTGTCTAGTTCCTCCATGACTGGCAGGTCTGGGATGGCGTTCAGGGCAGTGTCGGTGACGACGTTTTGGGTTGCATACGGCTCAAGATAGTGCTCAACCCAGCGCTGCAGCTGTTTCCCCTGGTCTGTGATGACTACGCCCGTCTTGGACTTGAGGGGGGCGGTCTTGAAGGATGGGGACCTGTCGCCTTCTTGATACACTCGTGCATGCCTCTTGCACCCCCAGTGTCGGCAGCTGTTTGTATGCTGCTGCAGAGGTTCAGCAAATAGGTGTTGGCGCAGTGGCGGGCGGTCCGCTGGGCATTGTTCCTGGCAATCCTGAGGGCTTGCAGTGTACCAGGGCTAGGCGCAGCTTTGCAAGCCAGAATGGCTTTCATCTTCGCCTCAGTCACGGGCTCCATCGCCTCCCAACTGGCCTCATACCAGTCGGTATTTTTGCGCTCCTTCTTCCCATAGGCAGTAATGGCTGAATTGTACACAGCGTCTCGGAGGTGGGACCACTTGGAGTCGATGGTGTCATCAGGTGTCTCTTTGGTGAGAGCCTCCTGCAGCTTGCTGATGAACTGCTGCGTATTCTCTGGTTTGCTTGCACAGCATGTGTTTATGCGTGAGCGACCCTTCTTCTTGGCGTGGTGCTGCTTCTTGGGTATTATTCGCACCTTGATGGCCACGAGGGAGTGGTCCGTGTCGCAGTCGGCGCTGTGGTAGCTGCGGGTGAGGAGGACACTGGCCAGTTCCGCACGCCTTGTGATGACGAGGTCTAGCTGGTGCCAGTGGTGGGAACGTGGGTGCCTCCATGACACCTGGTGGATTTCCTTGCATTTGAAGTAGGTGTTGGTCACGCATAGGCTGTGGGAACAGCACATCTCAAGCAGTCGCTGACCGTTCTCATTTACCTTGCCCCTTCCATGAGAGCCGAGACAGGTGGGCCAGGCCTCGTGGTCAGCTCCCACTCTAGCATTGAAGTCTCCTAGTAGGTAGAGGCCTTCATTGTTGGGGATACTGGATATTGCTTGATCCAGAGCCTCGTAGAACTGTTCTTTCTCCTCTAGGGTGGAGCAGAGGGTTGGGGCGTACACGCTTAAGATGTTGACCGGGCCTGAGGATGTTGACAGCCGGAGGGCAAGGATCCTCTCAGTGCCTGATGATGGAGGCTCAATGAAGGCGACGAGCGTGTTCTTTACAGCGAAGCCGACACCATGCTGCCTAGGTTCATCGGAGGACTTTCCTTGCCAAAAGAAGGTGTAGCTGGTTTCGCTGATGGTGCCGCTGTCAGCCAGTCTGGTCTCCTGAAGGCAGGCAATGTCGACGTTCAGTCGGGAGAGTTCCCTGTCAATTACGGCAGTCTTACGTGCGTCGTCAATCTGCTGCAGGTCATCGGTAAGTCCAGGACACATGGTACTGACGTTCCAGCTAGCAAAACGAAGAGTTGGAGTCTTCTTTTCTCTTCTTTGAGTCTTGCCTGGTGCGGAGTTTGTAGCCTGCTTGTCTAGATAGTTCCCTAAGCTCCACGCACCCAGTGAAGCAGGCAGGCCATGGCGGGACAGCACCTTACTGTCTGGGAGCTGCCCAGCTTGAGGCGGGCGGTAGCTGTCCAATGAGACATGGCGGTCTCTCCCACCGTTGGAAGCAACCCCTGGCGCCAAGCTCTACGCCAATCGAGCTATTGCTTATAACCGGTAAACTGCTGCTTCCCGTGTTGTGCCGGCGCCTTACGACGACGCTGGAGTGTCCTCTCCAGTGGAGCTACAAAGCCTGGGCAGGGTAGTATGGAGAATCAGCTGTTGCCCATGCAGCAGATCCCCCTCTCCACGCAGCTGGTGTTCCCAAGGGAACGACAAATGCCGATACAACCTGGCACCAACAGCATCGCAGGAGTTGCCGGAATGACATTGGAGTCAATGTCAGACCGCCTTCGGGACTCCGTCTCCGGATTCTCTGTCGGGGTTTACTCCCTTAGCCTTTCCCGTGAGTGGGTATAGCCGCATGGCAGCGGAGGTTTGGGATCAGAGTTTTTCTTCTCCTAGATGAGCAACCATCCAAAGTTTACGAGCCCCATCTACCCGAAGCGACTGGTTTTAAGGCGCCAGTGACCGCCTTCACCCCTTCTCCTGTTAGTGGAAACATGGTCCGCCGGACTTACAAGCTAAGCCACTCGCGAAGGCCAGGAGCTGGATTTTAGTTGACCGAGGTGATCAGAGACGCAAGTCGTATGGGGCATTTCTGGAGGAGTGGGGCGCTTGTCTCCCATTCCCACCGCGGCAATGTCAACCTTGGACCACTTAAGGCAACGTATCAATCAATAAAAGGGAGAATATTATACTGCATACCAAAATCTCAAAGAAAAACAAGGTGAATCCCAAATATCTATTTCCTTACCTAATTACCTACCTACCTCTCTAAGTAATTTCACTTTCGTAAAGGTTATAAAACTTTAGAAAAGACCAAACATTACACTTCATAAACACATTTTCTGCTAGTTTCTGGTATATGTATTTTGATTTTTTTTTTCTTTTATTTCAGATCTCATCAAGGCACTGCTATCCATTTGAATAGAACCCTGAATTAAAAACGGATCATATATTATTGATTTCACCGATTTACTTCAACTGTTACTTTAAACGGAAGGAAGACAGATAAAGTAGATAAAATTTGAAAAGCAAAGAAAGATCCAAAGATATAAATGGCGGTGTCATCTGCCGAAAGAGCTAAACAATCCCCAGTGTGTAATGAAACTTTTATCTCTAGAAATATAGTACACTTGACAGAAGTCATGTGATTAATTAAGTTTCTAGTCTGAAGAAAGAGGGTGTCTGAACCAATTGTTTTAAGAAGAAAACTTGTACAAATATAAAAGTGGAGGTCTTTCTTATTAGTAATAATGATTGTCATAATATATTTGAATCAGCTGGAAATTTATGCAAATGTTAGTCTATAAATTCGAGCCGCTTCTGATGGAGCTTCACTGTGCATTGTAAAAGGTCTTACTTTTCTTTACACATATCTTCTAAATTCCTGCTATAATTTCAGTTAGTTACTTGTCGGATATAGCCACTTTACGTTGTTGCATTCTTTCTATTTTTCTTTCTTGCAATGCACTCATTCCTTTTTGTGCACTATTAATAATCTATATGTCCATCCATCAAACAATTTACTTTCACTTCGCCTGTACTTGTTTATTTTATTCTTTTTTTAATCTCCGGAGTTGATTACATTATGAAGTCGATGCACTATGTTTGAATGAATTTAAGATAGTGTTTAGTTTTCATGAATGAATGCTATTTTATCTCAACAGTACCTTCTGACGTTATCTGCAGATGATTCTTTCTAAGCTGGTCATGGCTAGAGTGTGCTCGCATTGAGTAAACTTCAATACCTTGATTCTGTATTCAAGAACACTGTATTGCCATGGTAATTTGGTCCACGATACAAGAATTATCTTTCTTTGTGAACAAACCGTCAAAAGAAAAATAGGAATTCTGTGATATTTGAATTTCAGAACAGAGATTAAAAGCTACAGCTATGCTTTCGTTTCATCGGACACCTCATCGGCCATATGGAGTACTGTATCGTTAGTTAGCTGAAGCGTTTAATAGATTCAGATTAATACCGATTTGAGCGAAGGACATGTGTCGTCACAGCAACTCCTCGCGTCAGTGCTCTGCTTAAAGTTGATTACTATGTCAATGAAGACAACTTCTAAACTGCAGTGTGTCCACACGAATAAACTATCAATTTCCAAACACTTTCTTGTTCTTTCCTAATCGCTCATATTAACACATTCCTCATAGATCTTCCCTTGAGTCTGAGACACAAAACAATGTTTACCATGCATATGTTCAGAATTGTCGATAGAGACCCTTGGTTAGAGGAACTACAGAAAATACATTTGTATGTTGCGGAAAAATACTGGTGGTAAGAGTTTTATTCTTCATCATTCAGTTTGATTTTGACATGATCCAAAGAATTTAGACGACTGACAATATTCTGTATTATAACTCTCACATTTACCTCGGCATCTTAAACAGACTTCCCACTTGTTTACTGTCCCTTTTCTCATCAACGTGAAACTGTCACAATTTGTTTATATGCGCGAATTATACTCAACTAAATCTTAAAACTTTAACCAGATATTATGTATATATACGTCTTATATTAAATGTTAAAATTTCTTGTGTAATGATTCTGCAAATGACATTATAAAGACAGATAAATTTAGTTACGTTGCTTTTAGAATAAAGCAAAATTGCGTACTATTCTTGATGTTTCTGTTCTCTGTAAATCGCTCGTTGACATAACTTAGGTACATGTAGGAAACGGTAGAAGCATAATTGTCTTCCTTAAAAATAGTCATATTTTGTGATCATTTGTACTTAATTGCGTGATAGTATCCTACGAGCAATTAAAAACAGAAAGTAATCTCCCTAGAGAAAACTTAAAGTCAATTCGATAACATAGCTAGGTGACCATTTCGAAAGACACTATTACAGAATTTTACAAAAGAGTTTATCATTTGCAGTTAGAATATACATTACAGAATAAAAATTAGCTCACAATTTTTAAATGATCACAATGGTACCACATCTTGAAAAAACTGCAATCATTAAACCAATTATAACGAAACACAATGAATCAATTCAACTTGCTGGTGGAGAACTACATTGACTGTGACCATTGATTATAAGAGTAGTAGGTCAATGGGGCTTTTGCCTCATTCAGCACCCTATGGGTGCCCGGACACCTGTTCACGCGTCTAACCCCCATGACAAGCTATCTCTCCACCCAGGCCATGATGTTTTGGTTACTTTTCACCAAGGGGATGGTAGTGGGGTAAATAAACACGAGACTCAAGTGTGTCAGTCATGGGGGTTAGAGTCTCATACACCTGTCTCTGTCCCTGTAGGGTATCGAATACGGTCAACCAGCCTCTTCCGTACTAAACACTGTGTTAGTCTGCAGCGACTGTGGACGGGAAAAATCTCTGCAAAGAGAGTGAGTGATGATCCATGGTAGCGATCGATATTACACACGCTGCTAAGAGTACTATATTAGCTTGCAGAGTATTAATTTTTCCAGTGTACAATATGTATATTGGTGAAAAAAAGGAAAACTATAGCCGAGTTGTGAACATAGTTTGCATCAAAAGCTAGGAGGGGCTTAATATAGAAAATGTTGAGCGACAGACAGGGAATTGATTGCCCAAGCATTTTGAAAGAGTTCATTGTTACGTATATGTAATTTAATTACTTGTGTGTTAGTTCTAATTTCTTTTTTTATTTTTATTTAATTGCACGTTATTGTAATGATAACTTTATTTACTGGATTAGACATTTTTCCAGAAAATTCAGTTCAGTTCTGTTAAACCTGATAAACACGCAGTAGTTTGAAATTTTGTATCTTTTGCTGACCTAGATTCGGAGCCAGTTTCAGCTCTGTAGTAAACAACTCTTTTTAATTTTTTGTATTATTGAATTTTATAGTAAGATTTGTTCAGTACAATCGAATTCGACCATGGCGGACGTGACAACTGGTATATAATGTTACTACGTCGCTTGAAAGGAAGTGCTCACGTGACCTATCAGGTGATCCGTTTTGCGTTTCAGTTAAGGGTTTAAAACTGACGTATCATAGAAATTTTTGGTCAGTTGTAATTCATACCTTCGGGCTCAAAGGTATTTCTGTTGTTGCCAGTTTGAATTGAATTTTTATTTAAAATAATTTGTTTACCCTGGAAAATACTTGTGCTCATCAGAATTCTTGGACAAAGACATTTATTAAAAATTATTCGGAATTCTAAAGCCGGAATATTATTCTTGCTGATTCAACAAGGAACTGTTGACACGACAACACAAAACAGGTCATAGAAGACGTCATCGCCTTCCATCTTGGAACTTAATCGGGATTCTAACTGTGACTCAATTAGAACTTTTTAGTGATAGAACTTATATTTTTCATTATTGGATTCATTTTTGGATTTGATTCATAAACCGTAAGTCCTTTTTCATATTTTTACCTTGTTTTTCTAGGGAAATAAATTATTTTGTTAAATTTACAAAGCTTGTTGGCTTCATTCTTTTTTTGTTACTCTTGTACGAGCCTAGACACGTAACATTATTGATGTCGCTAGAAATGATGTAATCCTGACAAAATATTGGAAGATCAGAGATGTAGAAGAAAACTTAAAATCGCTGTATCGTTTGAATGCATCTTACAGATTCATAAAAGAGGCCCAAATAATATTGTACAAAATTATCCGAAACAAAGTCTGAGTACACTGAAAAGCTGGTAAATTTGGCAGTGGCCTTAGAAATGGAATGAAATAAACTTGGGCAGATTTATGAAGAAAATAAACAAAAAAGAAACTGCAGAATATTGTGAATAAAAGAGTATATCCTCAAAAGAAATAGGAAAGCTCGCCCAATGCGTCTGAAGCGAGTAACGTTTTCTTTGAGGCCAGTGACGAAGCTGTTTCAGAGCAGGCTAAATAGAAGCTTTCGGACAATAACCAACAAAACAACGGTGAAACAGCGAAGACAATTTGATCCTCGCGATAATAGACTCGTATGAACAAAACCGTCTTCGTGATGAAGATGAACAGAAACGTCGACTCGCCTCTGCTATTGCTACTGAAGCGGCCAAGGACGTTCGTGCAAAAACACAACTATCATAGTTGCCGGAATTCAAATTCCAGAAAAGTAGTGGTGAGTTGGAAAATCGTGTGGCCATTATCCCGCCCACCTACACAGTGGACAAAGACGCTCGACAACTGCTGCAAATCTGATTCCTGGAATCGCAGAGGTGCTACAAAACTATGGTCACGCAAGGATCAAAGTAGACATTGTTCCTAGTGCCCATCTGGTTATGCCGCTTAGTCGCGACAAGAATGGATTTAAAACTACTAATGGTACTCGCGAGATGCTGAACCGCAAAGACAGCAGCGTTATCACTGATTAAATTGGTAGAGACATCGAAAAGATTCTCGATACGCTGGAGAAATACACCAATGTAGGATCGGGATGGACACTCGATAGATGTGGCCAGGGCAAGGTCCATCTTTCGCTGTATCACCGGTTTCGTGGATCCAGTTACATAGCAATACCAAAATGCGTTCCGCCACGGTCAGTGTTCAACGCGAATAATTTTGATAATCGTTGTTTTGAGCGGGCCATCTTGTCGGTACTATACCGGCTAGTGACAATCAAGACATGACTCAAAAATATCAACAACACCTGGTAAACGTAACTTTGATGATATCAGATTTCCCGTACAAGTGACCAAAGCCACACTGAAGAAATTTGAAACTCTATACCCAGGTATCAATGTTAATGTGTTCAATTAAGGCGAAGGCTTTTATCCTATGGCGCTATCTTCCCACGGACAGAACGGCCGAACCCAAATAGAATTGTTGTTGCTGAGTGAAATGAAAGACACAGAGTCACTCTCGCATTAAGGACCTTGGTGGCAGCTTACCCAGCACAACAAGCACAAGCGTAAAACTATCCGTGCAGATGCTGCATGCATGTATTTAACACTTTAAGAGTTCATCACCGGTCACGACTTTTACTACGACAGTATCAATGAAAAACCACAGCGTACAATCATGCCCGAGTCTGGTGTGAGTGTGTGTGTGTGTGTGATTTAGATTTTTAACATAGCTTTAACAATTTTTCAGTCATATCGCTACGATGTCTGCAGTGTGACAGTTTACAGTGGTGTTTAGCACTGGGGCATCATGCCTAAGACATGTAGCATGATGTCCCACCCAGTCACATTATCCTGACACCAGGCCAACCAGTCCTAACACTAACCGCTTAATGTTGAGCGCCAAGCGAGGCAGCTATTAGTACCATTTTTGAAAGTCTTTGGTATGAATCGGCCGGGGTTCGGACCCTCGACCTTCCGCATCCGAGGCGGACGCTCTACCACTAGGCCATCGGAGTCTGGTAAAAACACTGTCAAATTTACTGCAGTGCAGCGAAAAATGAAAGTCCCGTATATCATCTACGCGGATTTTGAGTGTCTGAATGTGACCGTGAAAAAAGGCACCGAGGCTGACCTGACAGTGCAAGTTGCAGAACAATGTCCATGCGGGTTTTGTTATGCTGTGGTTAGATGTAGAGTGGAGGTTTTTCACTGCGAAATATTCGACAGCAGCTCGATTCGCCAGCAGACGCAAGTAATAACAATGGTGAGTTGCTGCAGCCACTTACTAATGGATTTGTGAAAAATCTTTCACTGAGAAAAAGCAAAGCCCATCCGGCGATAAAAGTAAAGTCCTGATTCCAAAAATGTATGATCACTGTCACATTACTGGCACGTACAGAGTTGCCTCACACAACGAGTGTAATCAGCAGTTGAGAATTTACTCCCAAGAAACCAAACTTTATGTGGTGCTTCAAAATCTGCGCGGGTTCGATGGCCACTTGATCATGCAAGCAGTAGCCACAGCATCCGACTCTCCGAACATGGAAAAATACATGAGACAATTCCAGTTCGCTGATTCGTTCCAGTGTATGAACTCGTCCCTGGAGAACTTAGTGAGTAATCGGATGGCAGAGAACTTCATGATCAGTTGTCGATACTGTCCCACGAATACGCAGTGTCCGTGGCCGCTCGGTATAAAATGAGAAAAGGATTCCTTATTGCAGAAAGTACCTTTAAGACGTCTTAAAGAGACCCTTTATAAGAATATTAAAGGGGCTTTTTGTCGGAAAATGACTTTTCGTCTGCAAAGAGGATTTCCCCGTGTACAAAAGGGGACCTTAAAATAACAAATAACACATTTTTTTTTATAAAATTAATAATGAACTAGAGTAAGCAAATCAATTCATAAAAGGTGATTTCCCTGTGTACAGAAAGGACCCTTTATGCTAATACTAATAGGACCGCTTTGTTGCAAAAAGAATTTCCCCCTGTACAAAAGGACCCTACAAATGATTTGAAACAATATATTTTTGTGTAATATATGAAGCTGATTAAACAATTATTTCTTTAGATATGTAAATGGATATATATTATTCATCAATAAACACATTCTTTCTGTATAATGCCTTACATCAAATATATTTAACTTAGGAAATGATATTTGGAATCTATAAATACTGCCACATTTATTTCATATTTTAAAAAAAAATTACGTCATGGGTTTATTCTGCTATTATTACATATATGAATTAGTAACATCCAAATTAAATTACTGCCGGATACAAAATGGCATATTGATTGATGATACTGTAATTATGTTTTCGCATATGTAACCAAACAGTTGAAGGTTGAGACGGCTTTTCACACTTTTATTGATCTGTTTATTTTGAATCTTTGTGTTGATTGCTTTTTATGGGATCAGTTAGCAGTCAGATTGAATTATCAGAACTTCATTGATCACCTGTTTATTCAAACCACGTCGAAGATTACTTCTGTTGTCATTCATTTAGCATCAATTTTTAATGCCAGCATCTTTTTAAAACTCAATAACTAATATGAAAGATGTTTGCCGAAAATAACATGATAATTAGAGTATTTCACTCAAAAGAACCCAAGTTTTGCTAAAGCGTATATATTAAAGATTTTATGATGATCGTTAATTGTCAAAAAGCCGAAATACAATTGAGCTTTCAAAACTGCAACACTGATTGTATCCACTGTGAGGTAAGTTGGGAGAGGGAACATTATTATATTACTTGTTTTAGGTGACGTGTTGTTGTATTAGAAATAAATAATTGTGTTTTACGTTGGTAGCCTACGAGTACAAGAGTAAATATATCCTGATATCAGTATAAACAACGAACGATGAACATCTTTTTAAATTGTTGAAGAAACATAGTCGATCGAAGTATAACTGTCTACTTACCATTTCAACACCACTATCATCCTATTACATAACATGGACAGTTCTTATTTGCAATACAGATGATCTATTGGCATAGAGTATCTCATCTTCATCAGCACAGTTTATACGATATTCTTCATTTGGTAGACGAATGCAATCACTCCTAAGTTATTTCATAATTTTCCGTAAAATTTATTTATCAAACAAATATTTTATTGTAGTTGAACCAGAAAGAAAACATTAACTTATTCTCAACCACCACAAGAGTACAAAGCTTTGCATTACATAGCGGGCATCATTTTGTTGGACAGAATAGTTAGCCATGCTTCAAAGGTGCTAACAAAAGGCATATTTAAAAGTGGACAAAGTGAAAACTAATATTTAAATCTAAACTTGCTTTTGTTGTTACATGCTATAGCTATTTAACTGCAAATGTATTTACCGATAAATGCAATTGCTATTAACGGCTCATTCTATACGGTTCACGTTTGTTATGAAAAGAAGCAATACTAGCTACATTATTGTTTTCCCTATTCGAGTATTCATTTAATACTATTTTATGTTCAGTTTCACCACTGATTCAATAACACGTCTGTAATAATAATATGGTACCTGTTCCTATGTCTTAGTAAGGAGCCGTATTAATAATAGTCACCTCGGACGAATAAACAACAGCTTTTATTACGTGTTTATTATTTGATAATTCATTATAAAATGCAATACTAATGGCTTGAAACATGTTGTGAAAACTACATATTATACATTAGTAACGACGACCGTATGATACCCCGTTTTGCTATATAGTCTTAAAGGCGATTTTTGTGTGTTAAAGAACGGGTACAGAACGGTTAATGCGGGCAGATAAACAAGGTTTAAAGAAACTGAAAATTGCAGTTGCCAGAGAAGTATTTGTTCCTCAAGAACGTACAAACAGAACATATGCTACACAGTGATTTTAGACATGATTTGCAGGATTCTGGGGCGAACTTCCTTTTGTCAAGTAATTATATTAGTATAAAATCTGTTTCATTTAGTACCGACAACAATAATTGTTTATTCAATTCTATACCGCAGTGCTTGGTCGGAAATGAATCAATGAGAGTGAAGTTACGTTACAGATGTTGTATGGAGATGGTATGAAGCAGAAAGTTAATTCTTCGTCATCATCTTTATGCAAGATAGAAGAAACAACAAAGACAGCAAAACAAAAGTCACCAATGCCAGAAAAAGGGTCTGTGTTTGTCTCTCCAAATAGTTTTGAAAATGTGAAAATACAAGAAACACTGACGGCCGCAACCCAAGAATCACAATGCCAGCAAAGGGATCTATGAAGACAGAAGAAACAACAACAACGACATATATTAGTCTAACTGCATACGCAGCAGCTAGAGAATCTGCACTTTCGATATCCGTCAACATCGACTCTCCTGTAGAAAGTCCTAGTGGGTAATTTAGCTTTACAAACAATTTGTCTAATCTTTTTTAACCATTCGTCTTACCGTGATGATTTAGACGTCAGCCGAAAAATTACTTTGATATGAATGTGTCAAAGCATTAAGTCAGCTTGGGAAATAGTGTATATACTTCGAACAACAAAGAAGAGCAGCAATTATAATTTACTGTAGGACCACTCCATGACAATTTTATGAACCTTAACTCTACCTTGACTAATCTAAAAGGTCCACATACAAGTTTGGATGAATTCCCCTCTGGACTGAAAGACGGCATGTATTTTGTCATCAATAGTGTAATAACCTGCATTTAGGGAGTGAGGTATGCATGCTTGTATACGGTAAACACCATACAAGCCGCCCAAATCGGTCTCGATTTTTTTTTTTAAATCAGCGCATTACCAGTGAATTGCTCAAATGAGTTGACAGTAATATTTTCCAGGATCCCCTGTTTTGTTTACTTCGTCGATTAACTGTTAGCTGGTTTAGTCTATATATTTTGAATTAGCGAAAATAGGGAGTGTCAATGCCGACGGCTGGCATCCTTGATAATTTGATTAATGACTATTTCTAGTTAACCGTTTAAGACTGTACGGTACATACTCATTGTGTTTATGGTCCCTGATGTATCATTTGTATACATCATCGCATTTAAGTTTGGATTTTCTCTTCTTTATTTCTTTGGTACGTACACATGTTGACTGTCCTGTCATGCGGTCTACCTCGGTAATATTGTAACAGTGCATAACAGTTTCCGAACCATTGCTATCAGCAACAGCATAATACGGTATGTGCCGCGAATTACAAAACTGATTTTTTTCTTTTCTTGGGGCAATAC
>JAECUM010047984.1:0-14437 GCA_016617855.1 Megalonaias nervosa
GTGTGTGTGTGTGTGTGTGTGTGTGTGTGTGGATAGACCTTCAAGTACAAATATTCCAGCTGGTTCACCCACCGAGGATAATATCTTTTTTTCCCCGATTTATTTCAGAATCATTATAATACCTTTCTTCTTGAATGTAGCTTTATATATGCAATGTGATGCAGACTTGAGTTCTTGACTGTAGAGCCATACGCTAATGATAATAGCGAGGTAAAAAATTTAGTGAAACTCAAAACACATCCAAGACAAGCATGCATTATATAAATGTTGTTGTAATACCATCGCTTGAATGTTAACTTGAGAGACAGCTCCTTTGTCTAAAGCCTTCAGATTTGTTCTCCATCAAAATTGATATTGTTTTCTTTTGCTTTCCTGCTACAGCTTAAATACGCCTTGTAGTTTAGTATGTCCTTGTGGTGTATGTATGTAGTGCAAGACTAACCATGACGAGGACAAGTATGTTACGTGTTGTATCAATGTATAAGGTAGTCTTGAATAAATATATGAATATAACGTGAGGGACTTGAACATTCTTTAATTCAAAATGATTCATTGATTAGTTAAAAATTTATTTTTGTACGATTGAGATTTCAATACCCGGCAAGAGGGTTAGAATTCAGGAACCTCTCTGACGAAGTCCTTCTACCTGGAATAATAATAATAATAATAATAATAATAATAATAAACATTGTCATAAAATCATAATCTCACAAAGAAGACGAAAAAGGAAAAGCTTAATGAAATAATGTAATACAAAATACATGATTGATGAATGACATTTACAACAGAAGTACATATTTTCAAAGCGTCGGATTTCTTTAAAATGATATAAAGAAGTCACCCATGTTTTTATGTCATGGACCCTATTATTGCATTGAAAATATGCGTTGTTTGTTTAAACTTTCACGTACCTACTTTGTTATTTATATATCGCTCTCGCCTACAGTACACAATTACTAAGTACACCATCAAGACAACTCATATGCAGTCACCATCGTTGTTCCAATGTTTTAATTTCTTCAAATGAACTGGTTACGTTTGTGTGTTGCAAATAATAACACTTCAGTTATCAACCATGTCAAAAACATAAATATCATTTTTTTATTTGATGCATTATCTTCTCATCGATTTTGAAGACGAAGAATTTATGATATGGTTAAGTTACAATTGTGATAAACGTGATACATATATATATATATATATATATATATATATATATATATATATATATATATATATATATATATATATATATATATATATATACTCTTCCCATTTTCAATCAGACAGCTTACCATCGATGTGTTATTGCCGTGCAATCAACATGCTCAATACCCTTCCTCAGCATCTCCTGACTTGCTGCCGTCACTTCTTCCCAACTTCGGACCCAGGAACAAGCGTTGGTTTCCCATGCAGGGTTGCCATCTCCAAAACCTGGATTGTATAGTTTTGTTTCACACGTTAACTTTGCAATTGATATGTATACATTTATTTGTTTACTCTATTTAGGAGGGAGTCGGAAGCACAATAAAAGGTGCTTGTTCATCCTAGTCATGAAATGAGCATGCACACGGTCAGTACATATATTTTGTTGTAGGCAGAAAATGTCTAGGCATTGATTTGTAATATGCCAAGTATGTTTTCTATTTCATGATCTTTATTTATTTTTGTTGTACATCCTATCAATTCCAGATGTGGCTTTGACAGTTAGGATTTAAATTAAAGACAATTAGGGATTATCGTGTTAGCAATTCCAAATGTGGCTTTAGGATTTAATTTAAAGCCAATTAGGGATTATCGTATTAGTTATCTGTACTTATTTTGAAATGATTCCATCAACGATAAAAGAACAAGAAATCTAATAAGTATTTGCAACCACTGACCATAACACAAAATTATGGGCTGTCCAGTATCATGGTAGAATTAGCTGTTGAGAGAAAATATGACCTGTGTGGGAAGAACATCGTACTGAACAAAATATAGGAAATACAAAAAAAAAACAAAAAACAAAAACAAAAAAAAAAACGTTTAAACCAATTTAAATACTTCTTTGTTATTTATGTACGCCCAATAGCAGTAACAGTAATAATAAAGTCTAGAATATTTGCTTAATAAAATAAGGGCTCCTGTACAAATGATGCAACTATTCAAATATTCATGAACCTTTTTCTTTCTTGAAATATTTTGATGTGAATTATACTTTTGAGTTCTTTAAAATAACTAGTATTTGTCCAGCCTTTTGCATGGCATTAGATGTTGTACTTACCTGAGAGAAAAACAATTGAAACTTTATCAGAAATGAAACCAAATTGTTTCCGGACCGAGACCATAATTTGAAATGTTTAAGAGACCAATATACTACATTTTAATATACGAGCTGGAACACGCTAAAATAAATTCATTAAGTGAAGTATGTCGTACACTTGTGTCTAATATTTCGTCTTTCAATCAGTGCTTTCTCACAAAAGTCTTGCACGATCTTAATTACCATCAACTATAGAAGCCTACAGAGATAAAAAGGTGACATAATTGGATGAGCCAAATAGCAGTTTATGATTGTTTGAATACTTAATATGACACGTAAATATAATTATGGAGTTGATACATGTTCCTCGGCACATTATCTGTTGATATGCACCTCAGTATACTTTAACTGCAATGTTTAAATTCTGTTGAATTCCACTTCACTGTCTCATTTCACGTTCTGTCTTTGAGTAAAATATTTTTATGTGCTGATTATTTTATAAATGGGGAAAAAGTGACAAAACTCTATAACTTTAAACCTGGTTGTTTTGGAGCCAACATTGATAGGTACCTTAAATGTCTCTTTATATATATATATATATAGTATATATATATATATATATATATATATATATATATATATATATATATATATATATATATATATTTATATATATATAGAAGAATAAAACCGAGTTAGCGTGTACTCAAAGTTGAGAAGTGTTATTAAAATGGGTCTCAGTTGCAGGTCAAACCCGTCAAGGCTACATGACATCGACTGACGTAAATAGAGAGGAGTGAAATGAACCTCGGGAGAAGTTGGGACTAAATAATTCTTTGCATCCTCCACGCTATTTGCTTCTCAAATGCAGAAGGTTGGAATATGCGGTATACATTAATCAATGTTAATTTTGGCATCCAGGGTGAAATGTTTTTGTAGTAGGCGCTCAGTCTGCTTGGAGAAATAAATCATTTGACTTACGAGATTCAGAAACATATACATACCTGTTAGAAGGACTTCATTACCAACAGTCAGAGTGAGAATGCACATTCCAGGTTGCCTTGGTGTTTGAACAACTATCGTGCTGGGGATATCGACAGAAGGTGGTTTCTATAAAATATATGTTGTGCTGTTTACTATCTAGAGTGCAGCTACATTCATCTTAATTCCTATGAAGATGATTTACATTGATACATGTTTCTGAAGACTGATTTCCACCTGCCACTGTAGTTTCTTTCTATTATTCAATTATATCAAGAATCTCTAATTAATTTCGTTAAACATAAATTCAGCCAGACTTGCAGTTATATATATATATATATATATATATATATATATATATATATATATATATATATATATATATATATATATATATATATATATATATATATACAGGATAGATAGATAGATAGATAGATGAAGCATACAGTTTGTCTTGACAGGATTAAGTAACACAATTTGTTTGTTAAATTTATTACTAAACTTAATAGGGAAAGTGTAGAATTCTGATGTAAAAATCTACAATGGACATAAGTCTACAGAGGTGATAATCTGGCTCATACAGCATATTGCAAGGAGACTGACACTCATTAGGAGTAAAAATGTTAGCTTTCATCCACAACACATGTTCAGAGATACTATTAAATCCTAAATTCAGAGGTTACTCTGGATCTGCAATGTTGAACAAAACATCCAGGATGTTTGCTCATTGCTTTTTTCATGAGGAGAGAAAAGCTAAAACGTTTTTGAAAGTATTAAAATGATATTTCAAACATTATGAATCTTACATAATTGCAAATCGTATGCAATAAATAATTCAGGTCATTGTTCAGTTCAATAGAATCTCCGCCTCTGCATCAAAGTATGCTAGAGAAAAAATAGCGATATGAAAAAAAAAAAAAACATGAAGCGTTTGGAGCATGTATTTCGTTACAATTTGCAAAAAATCAGAACATAAGTGTCATTGTATGAAATCCCAGCATCCAAGCCTAGTTGTTTTATGTGTGAATTCAATGGCTTCAAGCTGTGTCATTGTCTATTTAATTTAGACAAGGTACAAAGCTTGATTGGTAGAAATTGTAAAATTAAGTTGCATATTTCAAGTGATAAGCATAGAATGATTTACGTCATACACTAACCAATTATTAAAAGTAGAATGCTGGTGAAATTGAATGCAGTCTGCACGATAGAATTGTTGAGACATACAAACGTAAAGGCAAGTAAATCATCAGTCTAAATAGTTTACTACAACCTGCACTAAAGGTCATTGATAGTGATTAACACTGCTTTTTCGCTGGTCAAAAGTGAAAAGGACAGAATAATGAAACATTCTGGGTCAGTAACTTATATTAAATTTCAAATTCCGCCGATGACGTGATCTCAGTCGTATTATTGTATATTTTTATATACCTTTTATTTATTTCTCAAATTTTGAATATTCCTTTTTCTTTTCTTGCTCTTTTTTGCCGAACATCGGACATGATGATTCCGATTGATTCAGGCTGATTTATATATATATATATATATATATATATATATATATATATATATATATATATATATATATATATATTTATCTGAACATTTTCTATTTCAATATCATTTTATATCATTTTTTTTTTGTTGTTGTTTTGACTAATGTATTTCTGTCATTGATGATGATGAGTAGTTTATGAGGCGATATAGAGTTTAGGGGACTTCCATGGTAAAAAGTGCCGCGGTCCTTGGGGGTCATTGGGACTTCTATGTTAAAAGAGGTGGTTTGCACTCTACGGACAATGGGAATTTAACATAGGTTGGGCCTGTATACGGACAAGGAATATACTGACAAGAGGTTGGGCCTGTATAGGGACAAGGGAAGTTTAACATAGGTTGGGTCGGTATAGGGACAAGGGGAATTGAATGGATTGGGTCTGTATAGGGACAAGGGGAATTGAACATGGGGATGTATAGTGAAAATGGATTGGGACTGTATAGGGGCAAGGGGAATTGAACATAGGGATGTAGAGTGACAATGGATTGGGACTGTCTAGGGTCAACGGGAATTGAACATAGGGATGTAGAGTGCCAATGGATTGGGACTGTCTAGCGACAATGGGAATTTAACATGGGGATTACAGGACCGGCACTTTGGGGACAACGAGACCTTAACATTGGAATATTGGGCCTGTATAGTGACAAAATATATTGGGTTTGTATTGGGACATTAGGAACTTTTTAACATTTAAGTCCCCTAGATCCTATATCGCCCCCATATACTACTATGATGTCATTTATGTATCATATAAAGTCGTTGATAACTGAAAATAATATAACATATTATCTCAGCCAAAATTTATAACGATATAGATGTAAACAGCTTCGGATCCAGATAGATAAGGTTAATGAAATGACAAAATGGGTCAGTTCTTACAGCTAGTGATTATATTATTTTGAACTAAAACCATAACAGGTACTACCATCACATTTTACAAAATGCATTGTTGCCAATAACTATTCATAAATAAGTCTAACTTGCACCATCAAAGTTTTCTTACTGTGCTATTACGATAAGCGTACAAAATATCAGCCACTTAACAATATTGTGTCGTGCATACATTAGTTCATAGACTGATGAATAAAGGATCATAAAGAAACTACCATATTTACCTTAAAAACCTCCTCAACCTTGACCTTGTACTGGTAGAAATATATAAACATCTCTGGATCTAACTCTGGGTAATCTTTGGCCCATTCTGGAATCTCGGGGTTTTGTGGGATTTCCTCTTGAACTACCGCACGAATAGCTGTAATTGAAAAGGAAATTTATATATAAAGAGTCCTATATTTCACAATGGTTCCACATTACTTGTTAGGTCTTAATTTACCTATCTGCATCTGTCATTTAACTACGCCTAAGCAAGTAATCCAGATGGACCAGTGACCGATCATGTTTATCGGAGCATTGCATTGTCAGATATATATGCATTTTTTTCTTCACAGAATTGGAACTAATTTTTGCTATATATCCAAATATCTTTTTGACGTATCCGTCCATTGTAGGAAGCAAATCTTGACGTTTGTATAATTTCATACGGTAATGATATGGTCAAGCAAAGTCGATAGGTTCATTGATCTAATGAAACATCAAAGATCAGCTAGGTAATGGAAATGCGAAACTACAGGGCATAAGGGAGTGATGGATAAAGTTATTCCCTGAAACAGTCTACATCAGGAAGCAAGAATATAAAATACTTCTTATACTAACCAAATGAAGCATCACAGAATTGTTTTTCATCAGAGGCACCCCAGAAACATGTGCACGCACATACTGTGTTTAACAATTGTGCCAGAAAACCACAGATCAGAAATAACTTCAGCAGCATCCTGTAAAAAAGATTTGTATTGAAATTAGTTCCGATCTTGCAGTTAAAATATATGCGAGATAGAAAAACAACTGTCGATATACACTATATAAATAAAGCATATAGAAATGAGGTTAACGAAACAATTTAATTCGAATGAAAGTATACCAGAATTCAAAGGCTCTCAAGATTACTGTCAATCGTTTTCATATAGCAAATCGTTCTTGACTGGTGATATTACGAGATCAATACCTAGATACATACATTATGTGTCAAAATGCCCACTAAAAGTTTTATTTCGTTTTCACGTGCACCCAAAAGATCTGTAGTCAAACAATAAGTGATTCTGAATGTTCGAGTGTCAATTGAGGTCTCACAGTCGAATGTGTCGAATTAGCCTTAACCCTTGTGACAATGCATGTAAGAGTTGGGGTCAAATTGCCAGTCGCCCAAACATGTAAACTTTGCCTTCGTCCGTTAGGAAAGCGAAAACAACTTCACAGTTATTTATAGATATACATTAAGTGACTGTACTTTAAGACTTTTTATGTGCTCCCTCTCGCTAGCCTGGTAGTTCCAGTGCTGTACTATTGCTCAACACGAAATGTAGGCATGTATCAAGACATCAAATAAATGTTGTTTATATAAATTGCGCTGACAAACAACTCCTGCAAATTATCAGGCATGTGCTTTAATAGCTGATTGACCATGAACTCTTTCCAAAGTAAATTAACAACTATCACTGCCAGATTTCAGCAAGTTATCATTTAATGATAACAACATGCAACTTGTATTTTAAAAGGTTAACAATAGTATATAAACAGCAAAATATTTTTAGAAAAAGAATATGTGACCTGAAAATGTTAACTGTCGAGTGTGCATTAATTTCTTCAAAAAATCAGATTGAAACCTTGAGTGAACCTTTCATGGAGAAATAATGGCGGACATGGCTACATATCTAAGAAGTACCTTTAATAGATTGTCAGATTTTGTAAGCCACTGGGCAAATATATCATGCAAAATACACAATTCGTATAAAGCAAACTCTGATTATTGTGATTTTGAAGAATTAGCCTAAACTCACTTACGTAGGTCAGAAACGTATGGGACAATGCTGTTTTGTGGAGTTCGAGAAGCGCTGTAAGTTCTAAGTTGTTTCCTGACTTTCAATTTTGTGAAAATTCGATTTTACTGCAAGTATGTAGACAAAGATTAAGAATTTTCAGTCTTTCAGTCCTATTAATGTGCTGTTGTGACAAAGCTAGACAGTGAGTTGTTACAATACATTCAGAAAATCCCTCTGCCTAAATGTAGATGCACTCCTATGTTGACAGTGCCAATTTGGTTGGAAATAAGGGTTTAGTTCATTAATATATCGACTTCAATGCTTCAGTGTATTACATATGTATAGGTAAAGTCATGTTTATTAGCAGACCAACAGTATTATCTGAAGACATGCGTGAATTTGATCAAATGTAGAAATCTCTTCAACTGCCATTTTAAAGTGAGTTTTCTGATGCATCAAACAATTATTGTTTAAGTGTAATTATGTAAGCATTTCTTCTAACTTGCAATCATAATACTGTATCTATTTATTCCTATCAGTTATTGCGTTGATAATATACATACAACCCAGAAAACGTTCTACTTAATAATAAAGTATTGCTGAAAAAAATCTTAAATTTAGAAATGCATATTAAGAAATATAGGGCTTAATTCAAATAATATAACACACACACACACACACACACACACACACACACACACACACACATATATATATATATATATATATATATATATATATATATATATATAGTTTCTTGCTTTACTTCTAATTCTCCCTCTTCTGCTCTCACTTCCTACTGTTCTGTCCAAAAGGAGATGTCACTTCTACCTAATATTCAAGTCTAGCTAGATCCCCGTACGAGTATATGAGACAATATGGGAAGTTAAACGCATTGAAAACTATACAATTGTTTACCTAAATAATTCCAATTATTATGAACTGACAGAGATTTATGTGATCTGAAATGATATAACCAATCACATGATACCGGTCTGGGTATTTTAAGCACTTTGTTACATTCTGCGGACTACTTTTGGTTCCCAGTATCAAGATCATTTTATGTAAAACTTTATCTACGACAATGCCTTACACCATATTAATAACAGCAATACGGCCGTCTAAAGACCCCGAGACAAGCCAATATTATCCCCAAAACGCCAGTCGATTGTCCCAAAACACCTCAGCTACCACAAATGCGTGTATACAAGTACAAACACCAAACAGCGATCGCTTTTATATTTTATAAGCAAAAGTAGTACAATTCTGGATTGTATAATTGTTGAGTAAAATAGGTTGAGTGTTTTCCTTTGTTGGAATCACACACCAGTTTTATAATGCGGGCCAGGAAAAATATATGAGAAATTTAAAGAAATAATGTTTCTAAGAAAGGTCACACATAAAAACGAGTAATGTACATGTCTGATGAATTTGCAATAACTTAACGCAATATGCGAGTTTCGCGGCATTTTCTCTATCCCCCCCCCTCTCTCTATCGCTCTCTTGAATGGTAGATAATGGCGAAGTATTCTAATAAAAATAAAACTGAACAAATGTTAAGTAAACCACTTTTAGAGGATAAAGAGTGGTACACCTAATAAGTGAGAATTATGGGACGCTACATTAATGTTTCTAAAATTCTTTATAAAGCAAATTAAATTAATCATTATCAAAAGTGGTTGCTTTTTCGCTGACGGGGTAAAGTTCATAATTTTCATATTATCATAATGTCTCTAATGCACAGCAAATGAAAAAAAGTGAGTATTCAATGCCGTTGCAGTGCATTTGTTATTCATTTATCTACGTGTTAAAGAATATTTATTCTGTTTTTAGAATCAAATGCACGAAGGATAACTCTTTCGTAACTGTGCGTTACTAAGTAACAAGCCCAAAACATTTCCTTGATATTCACTTTTCAAATGTTCGGTATGTAGCATTAAATCAAATGATTTGTGTTTATCTGAGAAATTATTGCTCGCTATGGACTTTTACAATGACATCCTGGCACTAAACTGAGCCAATAAAAGAGTAATCGTCACAATGGGGGGGGGGGGGGAGATACGAATTTGTTTATCAACTTTCCATTGTCATAGCGCGCAATATTGAATTCAGATTGTACTTGGTCAAACCTTTTTCAAATGTCGTCGTTCTTTAACATTGATTTTGCCGTATATACTTCTCAGACCGTGTAAATAAAGACCTTCCAAGGAATATGGATGCATGAGGACACCAACAAAGCTAATAATTGCCTTTTAAAGGTATGTTGGATGAAATTCTAAAAAAGACATCCATTACTGATATAATCGGTGCTGAACGCATACATGACCTGTATGACTTTTACTTTAGTCACTCGCAGATCAAGCCACCACTCACCCACCCCGTGTTTTTCGATCAAAATGTACAATCCCTTGATTAAAATCTCCCATTAAAAGTTAAAACAATGTAATCGCACAGTCCTTCCTGTACTCTAAGACTCACCCTTTTCGCCAAAGAAAACCTTTGGCAGGCTTCACAAGCAAATCTATATTTAAAATTATTAAGATTCAGTGTCATATTAAACGCAGGGGATCCCGTTCAAAGTGGACACAATTTTTGCTTCTGAAAGATTTAAATGCGTAGAAAGCAAGAATCAGGATTGCCGAAACAACACTTGCCAGACGCAAGCGTAATGTTGAATAAAGAATTATTGTCTTTAAACAACAACAACCATACCATATTCCTTTAATCCGCAACTACACTCTACCCTAAATACTAAAAAAATAGACGCCTCTTTTCTAGCGAAGATTGGCCTAGTGTAGCCAGAAGAGGACAATGAAACAAACTAGGAGCAATCTACATTCAAACCATTTGTTCATGAAATTTGTTGATATTATGCCAGAAAGAAAAAAATCCCCTGGATTTATAAGGATTAAATGATCATAGCTGGGTATTTATCGATGTGTAAATTGTTACCACTTCACTCATAAAGTTAACATAAAGTCATTCGGAATTTATTTACTTTTTGAGTTTTTAGGTAACATTTATACATCAATAAATACCCAACAATGATTTCTTAAATCTCTTAATAAATTGTGAAAAACAAACTTATTTAGTATTTCATACTTTCTAGGAACAGCTAAAAGTAGAGAAGAGACAAATAATCGCATGCTCACCTCTGTTCTTTAACGTCAGTCCAGGCTATACTGAAGCACATAACACTCTTCACATTTATATTGGAGTGGCAACAATTATCGGTAACCTTCAGTTTGATGTACTAAAAATTGTATTATTAAAACTCAATTAAGACTTGACAAATCATGTTGTTAATAGCATTTATCTACCGTACGTATGAACATCAGTGTTTCCTATTCGTATCAGTAATAATTAGTAATTCACGGAATAATGGAATATAGCCTCTATCCCGCCATGCTAACGTATCGAGGTATCTATCATAATGTGAAAGTTTATATTTCAATCGTTCGCTTGATCTACCGAACTCTCTATGCAGCTGGAAACAAGCACATTCTGTTGCCGAGTCAGCTACCAATAAAGTTATTATTAAATTTTGACAAGAAGATAGGTGGGCATTAATAGCAGTAATGTACTGACCTTTGTTTTATAGCCACAATAACAAATATGAAAGAGATAGAGGCAGCAGGACTGTGCTTTAGTTACAATTACAGAATAATTTAAGCGATTGCTCCTCTAATTCATCGTGGGAATATCGCTTAGGTCTCGAAAATGGCCGACCGTATTTGAGCTGGCATTTAAAATCATACACAACAAATACTGTTAATAACACAATCTTCAAATTAGTGCAAAATGGCACATGACTAAGTAATATAGCAATTATGTACTATACTTGGTCGATTGAGCGTTCTTTTATTTTATTTTCTGCTGCAACAAGTGTCTAATATATATATATATATATATATATATATATATATATATATATATATATATATATATATATATATATATATATATATATCTTATTGTCCAATGTATTCTTCAAAACCTCAAAATCAAGGGTTATCGTAGACCATAAATAACCTTGCAAGCTCCATAGCTTACAATGCATAATTGTGATCTATACAGATTCTTTCAACGCCCATGCAAAATTTGCAGGATGCCATCAAACTATGCTGAAACACAAACAAAACATTCATATTTTAAATTTACAGTTGAAGGTTAGAAAGTGCAGTACCATCAAGGTTTTCTCTACAATTAATAAATTATGTATTGTTACGACTGTATAGCCTTTCGCTAAGGAATAAAAATGAGCAAAAACCAGCGAGTTTTGTAAAATGCAGCAAATAATTTATTTCTCTAGCCTGCAAAGTGAAAATTTGCAAAGATCTTGTAGTATTAGGAAATGTCCCTGCTCAGAACTTGAGCTTGATACGTGTTGTACCTACATGAGTCATGCTATGGTTTAACGAATAGCTTTGAAAAGTAAAGCATTATTAAAGATAACTTCAGTTAAATAATATTACTTCATTAACAAGTGTATCCTTCAGGTTTCTATAAAATAATCTTAGGAGACAATATCTTGTTATTAATGATTGCTAGTTCTACTTCCTGATGGTTCCTGATATTCGCAGTTCAAACTCTTACCCTTTTTAGCGCATACCTAATTACCCGAATGCCACTTGATAGTTGTTATTTTCTTTTGTGGCAAAATATGAAGAGACATTGCAATATTATATTTACTGAATAGTATTAAGTTTAAATTACGTCTAGACAGCAAAGTCGATTATGAAGAACCGAGTCCTGTGCAAGTGCATAGTTTTGTTATTGTTTATTGGGGATAGACTTTACAATTTAATCTAAAGGAGTTTGCTGTAGACCTCTACTTCCTACGTCTCCAAATGTCCGACCTAAATGTAATTTTCTTGCTGAGATATAATGCATGCATATTTTGACATTTGCGCTAAATATCTAAACTCATGACATCGCCCACAACGTACGTCGTTTTCAATAAATTAATACAAGTTACTCATAATTCGCCTACTTGTGTCCGCATGGCGATATTGTTTGGTCATAATGTACGTATTGGGTTATGAGTACATTATAACCAAACAATGAGTACATTATCGGACATTATTGTTTTAACTGACATTTTTTAGAATGGCAAATCTTGTTAGACTGTGACAAAGGACTAAAATTCTTTGTGTTATAGTAACTAAATACACAATTAATTTTGTGTAATTTTAGAGGAATTGTTTTACCGTATGATCAGAAGAAACAGGTGCCTTCCTGACTAATGCAGAATTAGGATGAAGGAATATACCCATGTGGCTGACATATAGGTAGCAAGGTTAGCCAGTCGGAAGGAAAACAATCTGATTAATTTGCATGCATCTCGCTTGTTGTTAAATTTGTCCAAGAGCTGGTTGACATAATCCCAAATTCAAAGTTTCATTGAGATCCGAGCAGACACACGAACTACAAGATAGTAACTGGTAATTGTTGACAGATGGGTGACGCACAACGGACGCAGTGTCATACCATAAGCTGACTTGACATTACTAAAGGTAAGCTTAGAAGGATATTTTTAATTATATCACTGTTCCCTAACGAAACTACAGTCAGTTTTTTTATTGACTTATGCGTTACATACACACACAGTTTTTAATTACTGTGAACATGGACCCTTCTATAGAGGAACATGAATAGTTTAGCAGATTCAGTTACAACGTGCAAGCAAAACTATGTAATATTACCTGGCTTCACCTGGCCAATTTATATTGATGCTAATGTGACATTTAAATGAGTAAGAAAGTTATCAAAAATCTTTGACAAGATAAAAAGGCACATTATAACTGCTAATACGTTCTGACCGAAAAAGACAAGTTATTTAAATGAAATAGTTAGCAGTGGAATAAACAAGGAGATAGCTCTCAAGTACACACGACCCTGAAACTATGATCCCTCTTGTGTCAGCTGGATTTCAATCAGATGATGACCATAGAACTCAAAAGATTCATAGTTGTTATTGTATAATATAATCTACAATATGAACGTACATTTGGAATCCGACTGTGATACAAGACCCTAATAAAACTATCGTACTGTCGGCTGATGGTACATAATGAGTCACCTCCTAACCTACTTGGAGGATTGCTATGGAACGTTACACACACTTTCATTTTATGGTCTAGTTGGTCCAAAATGTGATCGGTACCTCTCGGGCATACACGATTGTTGTCAGTTTGAAAATACTGTTTTCGCTTCTTCTGCTGAATGGACTGTCGTATCGACGCGGGCGTTTTAATAAAATACTTGATAAATGACATCTAGTTGGTCCTAAATAAACATGGTTTCGATATGAATTATAATATGACCGCCTGCGCAGTCAAAACGTGTGTTATTGCTCTTCTTTATGAACTAAATGCCCGTTTAACAAGCTCTTTTCACCATGACTTGTATGATTCCTTGTTGGGTCTAAACGATCATGGGGCCTAGCTGCCTTCAAGTATTCACAAGGCAATGGCCATCTTGAAAATCTTGTTATCACTTATTCTCCTGAATAAATGGTCATATCAGCATGGTTGTTTTCCTTAAAGTGTGATGACATCTAGTTGCCCACAAGTGAAAATAGTGACAATCTAACTTCCCATGTGGTCATATGAAAATGAATACCATACGTCTCGGCTGTTGATATAGAGAAAGCTTTTTCACTAGAAAGCTTCTTATAAAGTTTAGCCGGATTTACATGGCGATCGGGCTAACTTATATTCAGTATGTTATGATATAACATTATAATGTCTAATCTACATAATGTTTCCACCGGAAGAC
>JAECUM010047986.1:0-14684 GCA_016617855.1 Megalonaias nervosa
ACTATGCGTACGTTTAAATCATTACGTCCACGCAACTTTTCTAATACTCCGTGACGCACCACATCCCTGTCAGAGTAATACCTAAAGCAGATGGGTACAAGCTAGAATACATTTGTGAACATTACAAAGCATTCCAATCATATAATCTAGTGTTTCATGTCAGTATATCAAACAGAAATACTATGTTATAGTCTGTTTGATACACCTCAACTGCACATAAAATTCAAAACATACGCAAATTACAGAACAAAATTATTTTTTATTTGAGTTAAAATATTAGTACGAACACTGAATATACACATTAAAGTCTTTACACTTAAAGATCAAAACTGTGTTCTTTACTATTATCACGTTTAATTACTTCAATCAAAGCTTTATTTACAATTTATACATCAGTGTATCGAAAAATAACATTTCTCTAAAATTCGTGTTGAATCGAAATTGTTGGGACATTCAAAAATGTGAAGAAAACTGTATTTTCTGGTTAATCAACGGACAGGAAGAGAATTATACCTAGGAGCACGCATATACAAGTCTCCTCTACTCACCGTAAAGAGAAGATAAACAAAAAGATGCAATACGATGTGAATACCTATTTATATCTCTTATTCCAGCTGGCATGTGTTAAAGCGTCTCATATGCCTGATACTAAAACAAAAATGCTTCTTTATTTCAATTTTGCTGTTCATATTTTGTTTAAATATGAAAATGCAGAAAAGTAAAGTACAAGTAGTAATTTAAATAAAAAGACGTTGAACGACCGAAGGTGATTGTGATAGATATAAAAGTAAGTGAATATAAGATCAATGCCTTGGACAGCGGTGCCTCTGCAGCATACTCCGTGTCATACCCACCTAGCACATCGTGGATTCAGAGATCAGCAACCACATAGTTAGGGTGTCTCCTGATATGGATCGCAACCGGGGTAAAGCTGCAATTGGGAAACCAGAGTGGCAAAAAGGTGTGGGAAACCAGAGCGGCGCTGGAAACGTCAACTGCGAAGACCGAACAACACCTGGCTCCAAATGGTGGAGCAGGAGAGCAAATTGCCCAACCTCGGACTGAGCACCGGATTTCAAAAAAGCACAATATCACATCTAATGGCTCTGACTAACATGTGCAGCAACTCTGTCTCAAGTGGCATGCTAATGGCGATCTCAAATGTCACTATTCAGTTAGATATGCAATCCTAATAGTACTGTGACAAGAAAATTGTTTGCTCTAAAATTAAAATTATCATTTCTCCACATCTACTTGCTACTTACTTGACAAGGCCACATACGTGGCTTTGTTCTTCTTAAAGGTGAGTTGTTGCGTGTTATTGCAGGAATCCATATCCGAGTAATCGCCTGTTGTGTTGTAAGTGTAGTTTCCCAGAATTATGTTTGGGCAATAGATCTTGTTTGTATCGTATGTACCTAAATGAGAAATTACAATCTATTTAGAAGGCTAAATACAAAACAAGAACATCTTAAATTTTAGGCCTTTTTAAAGACAATTGTCTCGTTTTATTTTTAATGATGTTGTTCATAACTTTTATTCAGTGGTTAAAAAGTAATTAATAAGATTATCTTTCATATAAAATATACAAGTTTCACATAATCAAAACCGCATTATACATCAAAACAAAACTGAAAATTTTCAGTGGGTAGAACATCATCTCAGATAGCAAGTCTAGAAAAGCAGCAAATGAATCGTACGCCACTAAATGTTATCGGTGGAAATACCTGTTGTTATTGGTGTAAAAGAAAGAAGAATTAGTAATACTGACTAGAAAACATTCCATAATGAACATTTTGGTGTTAATACTTTGGTGAAATAAGTCTGATGGTCTTAAGTAGCATCAGTGTTGTAAAGTGATATGACAACATAAATACAAATATAGTAATATAAAGATGTTCTGTAATTGTAACCATGAACGTTATTTCGTAATTGACTCCTATTCCACGGGATATAACTGTCCATCAGCTTCTGCATCAAGACAGAAATAAATCGGTAACAAATTCAATCGCCATCCACGTGTGCATCATCAGGTTCTCGCATTAGGTTCTTGATGCTAAGGGAGCTGAACTAACTCGAGAGCGTTATCTATTGCGTTTTCATAAACCACATTCTAAATTCCCAATCACAAATTCAGTATTTTTGTTCAATCTTTTCATAAAACCACATTCTAAATTCCCAATCACAAATTCAGTATTTTTGTTCATTCTACCTGTTATTTTCAACATAAATCGAACAACAAAATATCAGCAAACTGCATATTTTAAGGGATAGTAACGCATATGAGTAAACAGTACAGTCTGTGTATTTCCGAGAAGTTAATTGTTATATATGACCACTTCTCTCTAACTAATACATAAGTACAGGTCACTGGACTCCAAATCAACGCTAATCCACAATCCCGCGAATAGTGATTTTTGGATCAGTAAAACACAGGAGTCACTAATCAAGTGGTTAGGTACCGTCGGTCATCAATCATAACAGTTAAGAACTTAAGAAGTAGTCTTGAGTCGGCATTCTCTTTATTAATTAACTGATTTGTTTATTGTTTTAATTGAGTATCTGCCAGCATCCTGCAATTGGTACAATAAATGCTCGAGGCGCAAATGGACGGGATTTTAATTGCTCGTCCACTCATCAACTAAATTAGTATGAGTAATATCAAAATAGTCTTTGCATACGTTAAAACTAGCCGATGTACTGCACCCAAGAACTGATCTCATTAATAATAATAACAAAATGTACAGGGTGTCTAGCTAGTATAGTCATCGCCAACTAAGCTAATAATCCAGAATGATACCAAACATTGTGTTTAAAAAAACATTCATACATTGTGTGGTGACAACTGTAAACCTGTGAAAAAATTTCCAAAGTGCACAGCCTCCACTGAAACGGCAGAAAGTAGATGAGAGAGAGAGAGAGAGAGAGAGAGAGAGAGAGAGAGAGAGAGAGAGAGAGAGAGAGAGAGAGAGAGCAAAATGATCATGAGACTGATAGTACCAAAAATGCCGGGTAAGTGGCTTAATCACTACCCATGAAAGGCTGTGATGCTGTGCACTTCCTGCACTTAATATTCAGTGAGATACTGGACTGGTTTTTGTCTGAATTTACCAGTATCGGTAAAATTTAGGCAGGATCAGTAAACAAGTAATTATGGTGATCATGCAAGTTAGGGATAAAGTATAATTTTGAACTTTGCATAAATTAATAGTTCTAGAACAAAAGCATTAAAGGCGACATTAGTTGTGTTTAATAATATTAATTTTGAAGCAAAAATCCTATATATAAAAGTTCACAACAAGTGGAGGGTTTGTCTCCATCTCATATACAACATCGTTATGGGGCGAACAAAATTGAAAATGGACAGAAAAACACAAAGAAGAAAGGATGGTAACGTTATTGGTATACTAACTGTTCTTAAAAAAACTAGTGACGCATGGAGTGCTCACGGGTGAAGTATTGCCAATTCTGCCTTGTAAAAAGCTGTCAAGACATTATTTGTTATGTTGATAAATGGTATGTGCAATGTTGTATATATTTTTTAAATCATGGCATCCGTGTACAAATAAACAAACTTTCAAATATGCTAATCAGAGTTTTCTATTAATACATGTATATTAAAAAAGTAGATTTTTGTAGCTGTAAATCACTCATGTAGGATTTATTTTTCCTGTGAAAAGTTTAATCTATACGGGCATATAACTATTTCTACAGAGAAGACTGATTAAAGCAAATTATTTATTATCAATGTGAGATAACACTGTCTGGTTAATTCACAAACCTTGTTTGATGACAATTTTGGTCTCAACTGCAGTAAGATAATCGGCTCTGTTACACACATTTGTACTGTCGGCAGTAAAATAATCCCCACTGTTTGAGTCAAACTCTGGAAGAAAACAAATACAGTTTGGAACAATTACAATGATTTTTGTTTTCGGAGGAGCCTGGTTGGTATCTTCTTTAAACAATGATATTTTTTCGCCATTCAATGCATGTACAATTTGTAAATTTAACGCATTCGGGACATTAAATTCTCGTCCATAATTGTTCATCAACATTGTAAATAATATTTTTGCAAATTTACTTTCATCTCTATATTTGCCAAAGTTTTATACTCGCTGAAAATTTAGGATTCAAATTATGTAATAACTGATTCGTCAGTTTATTTTTATTTTTTTATTTTTTTATTTATTTTTGGGGGGGTTTCATTTTTGCAATACTCTGCTATGCTCTTTATAGACATACAACTTTTAGGAGATATGTGAGATGTGAGTTAAATCGTTTCTAAAAATATTATTCATAAATCTTTGGGCTTGAATGGCTGTAACCAACCGTAGAGAAACAAAACTATATTATGTAGCATGGTTTTAAAAGTTACAAGAGATATATCGAAATATATATTATAATTCTTCATTTGAGTCAGACAAGGAAAGACATACCTGTGGCTTCGTAAAAATAATATTTATCAGAATATGTTGAGTATCTGATATCCAAACAGGTGTAGATATCTATAAATAGGTTGTTGAAGATCTCATAATTTGTACTAAAAAAGAAGAGAAATATTATTCATGAATATATTATAATTGTATTGTTTTTTATTTTCAAAGATATACAAAACTAACGTGAAACGAACACACACACACACACACACACACACACACACACACACACACACACACACACATATATATATATATATATATATATATATATACATACATACATACATACATACATACATACATACATACTATTGCAATGCATTCAAATATCATTCAGTAGCAAATAATGCACACATTTCATGCTGAGCAAGCGGCTTCAAGTAATTATAATATTAACTAATCGTGGAATCAGATGTATTGGTGATGTGTGATGACGGCGGTGGTGGTATAAGTACCAAATACAGAGGCAGTAATAGTGATTGATCAGTGTTGTAACTGAGATTGTAGGGTTGCAATTATGGTTTTGGTGGTATTTGAGGTCATTGTCGGGCGACAGTGGCAGTCTTCATCACCGTTATCGCAGTAATGGTGATAGTAACCTCATTAGTAGCATCAATAGCAGTATACTTACGTAAGAATATATCTGTTTGTGTCATATAGACTAGAGCACGTGAGAGTGATTGTGGTGGTACGGGAGCCAATGGTGACCTTATAATTTGTAATCGTGGTATTGGTCGTAGTCCACGTGCCACGGGTGCTAGAGATGTATGTTCCGGTTCCGAATGGATGGGTACAGGCGCAGTCTGTTAAAAAAAATGAATGAAGAACAACTTGGTGTTGAACGTTTTTGATTTTTGTTGGGAGTTGGGGGGTAATGGCGTAAAGAAGGTAATGCTTAAGCGTCGGTTGTGTAGGTAAAGTGGGCTACCGGCTTGTGACTGACCACTTAGTGGACGATATCAGAATATAGTGGAAAATTAGAATTTGAAACTCTAGGAATATAAATGAGTTCTAGTCTTTCGAAATTTCGTATGCACTGGTGTTTATCCCTTTTAAAAATAAATAAGATTTTGGTTATAAATCTATCATGGGACGCCAGCTATATTTTTTATAATTATATTTATTGTTGCTGCTGTTGTCATTATTATTTTTTTGATTATTATTATTGATCACACCGACTCACACAAAATTAGTTTCACTGAACCAAATGAACCATGAAAACTTTTACATTTTTGTTTTTCATCGAATTACTTTAAAACTACCTTCAAGGTTTTTGTTGTCCATAGTTCTATATAATTTCTCAAGTTCACACGTAGGCATGTACACATTACCGACCGCAGAGGCAAAATTATATGTAGAAATATCAGACAGTGTGTGGTGTTTCTGTTAGTAATGGTGTCCGTAGCAGATGAAGTAGTAATCATGTTCGCCATAAGATGTATAAAAAACGAATAAAAATTATTGGTATAAATGTTGTAGATGGGGCTTGACATTTATGCATATTTGCTGCAGCATTCTAATTTGCAAGTATAACTGTAATGATTAGCATTTACCGTTTTCTCGATAGGTCTTATTACTTTCCAAATGTTCAGTACTTCGCTACAATGTGTAATTACACATTTTTCATCAGCTGAGTTCACCTATTTTACTGAGCTAATTCTAAATCAGTCACAATAAGACTAAGATGCCCTATTATATTCTGATAACCTTAAAGGAAATAGCTTTTCAACATAAAACAAGTTTTCATGTATCATTTATGATGGTACTCTATTTACTTACCAACGAAGTCCAAACTTTGTAGAACGCATATAATTATTCCAAGCAGTCGGAATTCCTTCATTTTTCATAGATTGAATATTTCCTGGATTATCACATAATTCATATGTCCAACATATTTCCTTTAAAGAGGATTTCCTTTAACGAGGAGGTGGATAACAAAATGTTTTATTATTTTTTTATTGTTTCTTAACAATCATGACGTATTCACAACAGAACAACTGTTGTGTGCTGTCGTTAACGTAAGTCATTAGATTACATATATGTACATTCGCCCTATTGTTGTAGGTAAAGGTACTATAGATAATATATCACGACTTAATCAACTTGGACAAACATATTTTGGAGATTGATTATGCGTAGTCTTTCGAAATCTTTTGTTTCTTCGCCACTCATTTTCGGCAGGCGACAAAAGAACTAATGACCTAGACCCGTTGAGTCCCGATGTGGTCGACCGACAGAAGTTAGGTCTTTGTAGTTCCCATTCTTTTACAATTCTTCATTCGTATCCTTTGTTTCACTTGCTCTCTGTTAAAAGTAATATACATGACATATTCAGTTTGCGATTTGTATTAAGCACTAAATTTGTCATTTACTGTTACAGTTAATAGGTGGTAAAATTAGCGATACTTGATCAGATTTCTGTAAATCTTCATAAAATTTCGATGTACAAAACTTCCACCATGCGCCGTAGTATGCACGTATAGCACATTTTGAAGATTGGTAGATCATTTGCATATCGTATGGCTTATGAAAACTAAAAGATATACACAGTAGCATAATAAAGGGTGGCGGCGGACTGGGTAGTTGACCCGGGCGCCTTAGGTCTTGGGGTACCAAAACCAAGGGCGCCAAAAGACTTTTTGGGCCATCATCGTCACCCCGAGCGCCATTTACCCTTAGTACGCCAATGTATATACAGAATACATTTTTAGAAGATATAAGGAAATATTTCATTTGTGAAGTGAAATCGTTTTGTATCCTGTAATAAGTGAAATATCATTATATCTGCTAAAAAAAGGTGTAACATCCTTGTATGATACATGTTTCGGGCTAAAACAGGAGGCTTTCTTTTTCATTCTGTGCCAGTGCGATTAACGGTTAGGTTTCGAAATTTTACAACAATTTATTACAGCGCATTTGACAAATTTAGTTCTTGCATAGTATGCATCAAATTGTGTAGTTTGTGATAATAATGACTATTTTCATACGAAAATGACGCAGTTATTGTCTTACTTGGATTGATATAGTGGACATTGTTGGAGTGGGGGAACTGTACAAAAATATTACAGAGCGGTCGTATCAGACACGCTTCAGAACACGTCATCATTAAACAAAATAATTTTAATGAGTGCGAAGTGACCTATAAGGATTCTGGTTCTTTAATTTGCTTATTTCTGCATTCAAACGTGAATTGCGGTCTACTTCGATAACATGTGTTGCACCCAAATTTTTATTGTCATTTACTTTAGGTTTCAATCAACACTTTTTTTTTTTTGTTTTTTTTTTCCCGCTGTTTTCAAACATGATTATGTTTCTGATGAGACTTAAGGTCGCTGCTCAAACAATTTTATATATTTAGTGTAGATGGCTTTGTTCCCGCCAAACGTGTGCCATTTGTGGTAGAGTGTAGGGTATCAGGTATAAGATACCATTTAGATGACACTAAATATCGAATATTAACTGTTCATGTACGTGAAATCACTGACAAAATTTACACGATTTATGTCGAGAACAATATTTTATAAAAGTTAACACTTAATGACCACTTTTGTTATTTTGGAGCTCGTTTGTAGTCATCTTTTTATGGCATCGCCTCTCTTCTATAGTCTTTGTCATCTTGATGGAGAGAGAGAGAGAGAGAGAGAGAGAGAGAGAGAGAGAGAGAGAGAGAGAGAGAAGAAGAAGAAGAAGAAGAAGAAGAAGAAAAACTGAAACAAGACTTACTATGGAAAATTCAGTTTGAATAATATACATTAGGGCATATTAATTTCTTATATGGGAAAACACGGTAGTACCAAATGTGATATTGGCAATAAAAAACGCGTCGTCACTGTGACGAAATCGATTTTCTCCCACTGATACATTTCAATATCGCGTTACGAAAAAATAATAAATTATCCTTCAACCTTTCGTACCCAATCACAAAACGCCTGATGATAAACGAACCACAGTACTGCGGTATTCTGTCGTTGCTCGTTTACATTTCGTCCTTGTTAATATAAGCAACTTCGTGTGCAGTGTGTGATCCTAACAAGTTTCATGCCAACACCGTCAGCCGGAAAAGTGATATCCAGCTGTATCTTAGCAAGCAACCGAGTAAATCAACAGATATGAGTGACCGTGCAGGGTGGTAAATATATCCTATTTTAAAACATTTAGAATGAATACGTTGTAAGGCAAAGTATCAGACTTCGCAGCATTTTCTTTGTTTTAGGATTAGGTAATCCTTAACAAAGCCATAAAAGCACGATTTTTCAAATGAATTTTCTGTTAAAAATGCAACAAAAATATTTCTTTCCATATTTCGATGAAACACAATAAGACAATATTTGCATTGATATTGTTTTGTTGATGTTGTTGTTGTTCTTGTTGTGTGTGTGTGTGTGATTTGAATTTTTAACGTAACTTTAACAATTTTTAAGTCATATCTCTACGATGTCTGCAGTGTGGCAGTTTATGGTGATGTCTAGCACTGGGGCATCATGTCCCACCCAGTTACATTATCCTGACATCAGGCCGACCAGTCTTTACACTTCCCTCTTTAATGATGAGCGCCTAGCGAGGCAGCTGTAAGTACCATTTGTATAAGTATTTTGTATGACTCGCCCGGGGTTCGAACCCGTGCCCCGCATCCGAAGCGGATGCTCTAACCACTAGGCCACCGGAGAGGTCATTGTTGTTGTAAAATTATATTAGTTTGCTTATTAAACCAAATATGTGTCCGATGATATTCATACTATGTGAAGAAAATATGTTCCAATATATTCAACTCTCTCTCTCTCTCTCTCTCTCTCTCTCTCTCTCTCTCTCTCTCTCTCTCTCTCTCTCTCTCTCCATTTGTAAGTATTGTAGTAAATACGACAGAGAAATGGCAACTTCCTACACGTCTATCAGCCGTTATGGGCAGGAGGAGAACCCGTTAACTCATTTGGCGGAGCGTCAGACTCGTAATTCAAGGGTCGCCGTTTCAGTGCCCGTTCAGGTCAGGCCTGGTCGGTTGCCTCGGTGCGTCATTGGGAAAGGTACTTATTTCATATTGCCTCGACATGATTGAGTCAATAATGTGTAACACGCGCCGTTAGATCTAAACCACAAGAAAATAAATTACGAACAGATGTGCTTCTGGCCTCTCTTGGATTGGGGGGGGGGATGGGGATCTACGCGGGGCTGACAGTAACTATTCTATTTCTTAATGACAGCACCGGTCAATAACAAAGACAACGTTTGTTTTCCTTTCATGTACGTGAATGCAAGCTTGAGATTTATGTTTCGTTGCAAACAAACCATAACTCCAAATTTATGAAAATTTAACAAATGTAACTGTATTATGCCTTCTAATTAGCCTCAAGGTCGGGAACCAATAATTAAATGACACTGTGGCAATCTCATCATACAGTAGCATCGGCCTTTGACAGCAGGCCCGGACCTAGGGTAAGGCGAACGAGGCAACCGCCTTGGGCCCCGCGCTTCTCCGCAATGCAGTTTTTTTTTGCTTGGGGGCCCCGCGCTCATCGCTTGCTGTCTTGGGCCCTGCACATCCTAGGGCCGGGCCTGTTTGACAGATATATGCTTAAAAATATCATACTATGTTTCATTGGAATCTTATTTGAATCCTTATTACATACGACATTAGTCCGAGTTTCCTCTGACAATTCTCAACCTATTGATATTTCAGCGTATATGTTAGAGGGTTGGGTCAGAGCCCATTGCCTATGGAAAAGTTCAAATTCGACGCCCAAGAACTGTGTCGGAATAGGGTAGCTGCTTACTAGCGGACCAAGGAAACTTAAACTACCTTACCTCGAGCCATGCATGAAATCGATAGGAAGATAATTTATTTGTCTCAGGAATTGCGAGTATAATATTCGTTATGTCTTTTGAAATATTTTGCACTCATGCAACATTATAATCGAATATTTTAAAGAAAGTTCACGTTTGGGGTTATAAATAAAAGTAGGGATACAAAATCAAAATATACCGTGTTTCAAAAAAAATATTCCAGACAAAAGAAAACGTTAAATTGTATACAACTTTTAAAATAGAACAAATGAAACAAAATTTTAACGAGACCTGGATTTCATTTTCAATAAAAGATATGGACGTGTCGATAAGAAAATATGTTTTCTTCGTCACGAGCAGAAACAAGGTCTTCGAATCGTAAAATACTTTATTCATTTTGATGCTGTACATCTCAAGATCGTACTGTAATGTTAAATATATTTATAGTAACGTTTCTTGAACTCAAATAAACAATTTTGGTATATTTTTAATTCTAAATTCTGTTTAGTTAAGCTTTTATTGGTTCCTGTGCATACTTTCAGCTTTATTAATCATGAATGAATAAAAAGAACGGTTGAACTAATCTTTAAAATGTTCACGATCTCTCTTATCAATTATTGGTAAATCAGATATATTATCCTTTGAATAGTCAATAGTGTAGTAAAACACGCGTCTACCCTAAACCACCAATTCAAAATTTTCGCGAGTACGGCATGTGGCCAGCCATGCGTCGTGGCGCCGCGTTCTCGCATGTTCTTCATAGCACATAAAAACCGACACCCGCCATGTGCTCGCCAGGGGCTTGCGCTGGCCATGCAGGAACAACTAAACGAGGGGGCGGGGGTGCTTCCTATACGAAATTTCATGGTTTAAGTATCATCCAACAAAGTTTTAGGCAGTCTAAGATTTTCTGAGGGACTCAGAGGAAAATTAATAAGTAATTTTTCTCCTTAAATAAATCGTCCAAGGAACGTGGGTCTGGAAAAATTTGAGAGACCCGGAACCTGAGAGAGATTCGGCTTCATAGAAAAGGGAGAGAGTCTCAGAAAAGACACGAATGTATTGTCTCAGTTGCATACATTATATTCATTGATGTAGGTTTGTAATTATTTGTTGAATGTATTCGTTTTAAATTCGTACCTCAATTTTCCTTAAATTAAAAAATAATCATACACGCATTTGTTTTAGATGTAATAGAAATCATGTAGTTTAGGAATGTCATGCATTACTCTGATACGCATTGTGAAAATTAATTTATTCGTCTTGAATGTTATAGGAATTTCTCTTGATACGATTTGAGCAGCAGAGAGGGTGAACCCTACAACTTTGTAGAGACCTTATTTTTGAAAATTAAGGGTTCCTACGAAGGCTGAAAAAAGAAGTTTTTGCCTTAATAATGAAAACTTCTTTAATTGACCAGATTTTTTCACAATCTGGTCACATATGTATGTCATTCACCCTCTCTGCTGCTATAAATTAAACAGCCATTATAGATATTATCAATAATGAGTATTGGAGAACCACACTCAGCTAAATTAGCTCTACTGCTGCTATGAAAAAAAAAAAAAAATTATATCAAGTCCGTTGCGATATCTTGACCTAGGATCATGTAAATTTATTGTTACAAAACCAAAGGGAGCAGCTTGTGCTTTTGAAAAGAAATTTTTAAATTTATTCATGCCCATGTCGCCTGAACACCAAGTATAATAAATATTCTGCAGCGTATGATTATCTACTCCGTTGAACACAACTAAAATGTTACAGTTGTCTCTGATTACTTTTGGAATTTGTGTATATCTCTGGGTAACATAAATCACGTCTGTGTTTTTATGTCTACCTCTGAAAATATTCTAGCTGGATTTGATTGTTTGTCCAGCATAACATCATCGTACACCACTAAATTATTAATGAATCCATCCAGATCATCTACGGATGGCGCTTCATCAATATCAGTAATAAAGTCTATGACATTGTCTTCATGTAACGATTTTGCATTTTCATTAAAATCTTTAAGTACTTCGTAACATCGCTGATCATCTACAGATGGCGCCACTAAATATAATTTATCCCACTTCAGCCATCGCATTATTAGATTAAGCAATAATTGCGTCTTTCCACTTCCAGATGGGCCTATTATAATCATTCTGATAGAATTTGGTAACGCTGGATGGTGCTTTACTGGCTCTTGTTTTCGTGTCGCAGAAAAGTCAATTATATCCATATAATAAATAATATAAGTCTATATTGTGTTCGATGCAGAGCACCTACCAATACTACTGAATTAACGACAGTAACAACAAAAAATAAAAGACGTGCACTTACAGGCAAGTGTGTGAAATGTGGTACCAAGAAATATAAATTTGTCTCCATGACTAAGTCAGGAACAAAGACAGGTGGTGATATCGCTGCTTCGTTAGGAAAATTACCAGGAACTCCATAGGCTAAATATCCCGGTGAGAAACATTTACCCGGATATAATTATTGTGGTCCTGGAACTCGTCTTGATATCAGACTCGATGATCAAGATCAACCAAAACCAGGAGAGTATCCAGTAAATAAGATCGATCAAGCGTGTCACGTTCACGATGTCGCGTATAAAAGTAAGGATTTGCAACACCGACATCTTGCGGATGTGAAATTGATTCACGCGTTAAATTCTATACCTAATAAATCTCTCAGAAAAAAATTAGCTAGTTTTCTAGTAAAAACTGCTATGAAAGGTAAACTGGTGTTAGGGGCTGGCAATTAATTATATAACTATCATAATGGAATCTGTTTATTATTCCCCGAGAGGATTTTGGAGAGGTAAGGCAGCTATTAGTAAACTCGCCGAAGCAGCAAAAGTTTCACGTGATGTCGCTGCATCTTGGTTAGCACGACAGGCAATATGGCAAATCTTCCTAAGTCCACCTAAAAGAATTCATTACGCGCATTTTGATGTTAGTGTCCCTAATGAAGTTCATCAAGCAGATATTTTGTTTTTACCACACGATACCATTAAAACACGTGGACGAAAATCACGCACATACAAATACGCGTTAACTGTTGTTGATATTGCTAGTAGATATAAAGAAGCGGAGCCATTATCAACGAAAACAGCATCCGAAGTTGCATCTGCGTTCGAACGAATTTATCATCGAGGTGGTCTACGATGGCCAAAACTACTACAGGTTGATCCTGGTAAAGAATTTCTTGGAGTAGTATCATCGTTGATGAAGAAACATAACGTTAAAATCAGACGAGGACATACTGAAATTCATCCTGATCAGGCAATCGTTGAACGATTTAATAGAACACTTGCTGAGCGGTTATTCGGATACCAATACGCAAAGGAAATATCTACTGACCTCAAAGATAGATCTCGTGAATGGGTTGCAAGATTACCGAGTGTGATAGTTGCGTTGAATAATGAAATTACTCGTGCAACTTCCATGAAACCTTCTAATGCGATCAAAAAAAAAATATATACCCAATGGCTACGGACGACGTGAATCTTTCTCTCAACCAGTATTAGGTAATGTAACTGTAAGGTATTTATATGAACCTGGCGAACTTGAAGGCGGTAAAAAAAAGAGCAACCGATCCTATCTGGAGCGTGACTACACATAAAATTTCTAGCGTAGTTAGATCCACTGGAAGACCTGCCATATACAGACTAGATTCTACTGCCCCTCAACGCGGATTTGTACGTGAACAATTACAAGTAATTCCTGAGGATACGCAATTACCACCAAGCTCAATTTTGTAAACGTCCAGAGCCTCGACGTCGATTACAATCAAGACAAGTCAGCATTACATTTTCACATGTATGACCAAGATCACTATTAATTCTGTCTACGGTAAATTGTCTTGGATTATTATTCGAACACTGCCATAACATATTACAGTTGCAACTTGCGCAATGATTATTTTGTAGTTGTTTTAGTTTTATAATAAATTCAGTATCAATATCAAAGTCACGATTATTTTTTTTGTCAAACTGCTTGTAACCAGATAGTTTTTTTCTTATTACGTCATTATTATCAGTTTGATCATTATTTTCTATAAAATTCATAATAACTCTACTCAGTTGAGATATTCTCCTGACTCGAGATACGGCGAGATAAACTAAATTCGACCATTCGATCCGATCATCTATAATCCAGATTTTAGTATCAGTTATAGTTAATCCCTGTGACGAGTGAATCGTTATAGCGTATCCTAACGTCCACGGCGATTTATTCATACTCAGCGCATTCTCAACGACATTAATATCGACTAAAACAATGTCATTCAGTACAAGATTCTGTACCTTTGGTGGAACCAAGGCACCTGGTATTTCAACTTCAATATTCTGTCGTCGAGTATCTGCTGGGCGATAACATAATGGTACAGGTAACGTTGGAAACTTTTCTTTATGTAACGTAAATAATTTCTTTTGTAGTTCATCGCGAACTATCTTTCTACTCGCGACTATTAAATCAG
>JAECUM010047987.1:0-44354 GCA_016617855.1 Megalonaias nervosa
TATATATATATATATATATATATATATATATATATATATATATCTGACGTTAGCCGTATCCACAATAAGACATTATTTGGTTCCATGAATGTAAGGTTATTTTGGTTTGTACTTATTAGACCGTTATGTGGTCATATAGTCCTATAAAAGTCCCGTTTTTGTTGTTGCTAGCGGTTGATAGTATGCTGTTCACCAATGCTTAAGTAAATAATTAAATCTAACTATATATGCTATGTGTGAATAATAATTCGCCAAATTTTAACATTTTTTATATACAAAACTGCATTTCCATGTCATTACTATAGAATGAAAAAAAATTACAGGATGAATGGAAAAGACACCTTCACAGACAGCATAATCATTGAAAACACTAATGACAACATGGAGAACAGTTTGTAAAAAGCAACAAAAACAATCATTATTTTTGTTGAAAAACGAAATAAAAATACATAAAATGCAAATTAGTATTATCAACAAAGTTATCAAGTGTCTTTCAAAACTTTGAATAGTATATAGTAATACTAGTTAATAGTAATGTCAAGGTGGTGACTTTATTGAGCAAAATGACATCACTGATCGTGAAATGAAGAGTCAAATAAAAACACAATGGAAGAATGTGGCACAACAGAAACAGAACGAATATAAACATGCACCCGATCTTTCATTAATGTTGGCTTTTAGAACATAAGTTTAAATCTGCACCATGTAGCCAGTTTTGTGCTGACTTGCCGTTAAACCCTAATATATACATACATACATGCATGCATGTATACATACATACATACACACACGCATGCTCGTTTTCACCGGTTTTATTGTGATATTTTTGTAAATTTATTATGGCTCAAAATATAAAAACAGTATAGATCATTGGACATAGTTCAGGGTTTTTCAGGCTACAGTCAGTGATCACAAGGACTGATAGTAAATGATCGAGAACAATTGTCATTTATATCTGCAAGATATTAACGAGCTAATTCCAGTATTAAGATTTTAGTGGTTGCCAAAGACGTCATCACAGCTATCAATAATATGTGATGACGGCATTTACATTTGCTGCGGACACTTAACGTCAAAGTTGTTTGTCCACTGTAATAAATCTGTCCTCCTTTCTCATTGTCCAGCTATACCAAGGTTCCCCAAATTTCAACACTATTATACATGGTCATGGTCGAGATAAATTGTGGACATACATGATCTTTAAAAAGTGAATATAATGTGCAGATTTACTGTTAAATGACCCTTACTTTAAATCATTGATTAAATTTGACCAAGTTTTGGTCTGGTTTCGATTAACAAACGATTTAGACAGGGATATGAGAGGTTTTATGCTTTTCGTAAAAGCCCTTGCGTTCTTTCTGAACCCACGCAGTTTAGAATGGAATGCATGTGATATTAATATTCATTGATCTTAGTACTAATTTGATGGTCTAAACATGTTTTTCTTGTTTCTACTCGTTATTTTCATTTTTTTTATGATTTTAGCAAATTAAAATTGTTATTCTCTCATCCAGGGTTAATCAACATATGTGCCAAATCCGGCGGTAAAACTTTACTGAGACCAAATTTCTAATTATATCCATAAATTCAGTAATGAACGTTTAACATCTCGTATTCTGTCATTGATCGTTTCTCTTTAAATATAATTTTTTAGTTATTAATGAATATTTTGCTACAAGTGTTTATGTGGGTGATGACAATGTCATGACTGATTTCTTATTCATGCAATTATTCTCTAAAACCATTAAAATTGTTCTAAAAATTTACAAAGCTGCCAGTTCTTACTCACGCTGTAAAAAAAATATAAAAATTAGGAACTTTTAATTGTCCTGCCAGCCACAAATCTTTTAAAGCACCAGATTATTTATTGGACCCCAAAAATGGAAATGTATGAACTGCTATGGTATACATGGCTTCAAAATACTTCCATCTTTCAGCCAGCCGACCTTTGTGTGTGTGTGTGTGTGTGTGTGTGTGTGTGTGTGTGTGTGTGTGTACCTTTAACCAGCGGTTAAAAGAAGGATCCAGCAATAGCAGCATTCTTACATCAAAGCTGTGTTGTAACTGCCAGTACTACTTTAAATAACACTGCTTTAGTTTCATGTTTCAATCATCCACCAACCCTCTCTCTCTCTCTCTCTCTCTCTCTCTCTCTCACACACACACACACACACACACACACACACACACACACACAAACAAACACATACAGATATATAATGGTCAATAAAAAAGGATAATTGCTATGATGTACATATATTCCGTCTACCTACCTGCCTGTGTATGTATGTATGCATGTATGTATGTATGTATGTATGTATGTATGTATGTATGTATGTATGTATGTATATGTGCGTGTATGTATGTATGTGAGGATATACTCTCATAAATATTATAGTTGTGAAACCACGTTAAAAAAAGATGCTATTAATGGACGTTGCAGAAGCATCAGTAAGTAGTAAAGAGATTCTCTCTCTCTCTCTCTCTCTCTCTCTCTCTTCGTTTCCTAGGTGACTGATGAATAATGGTGGTAAAAATGGGATTGAAAACCCCACCTTGACTGATATCGATATTCAGATATTTCTTACTCACTGTGTGATTTATGGTTTAGTCGTGTTGTCAATACCACTGATTTGTTTGTTTTTTGTTTGCTTTTTTTTTATAAGAATGCGTCAAGCATCCACAATGATCACGCAAGGGAACCATAAAACGGTAGATCAGTCATCTAAACATCACCTGTCCACATTTATCAGTATTTATCACACGAGTCACCATTTAGGAAAACTGTCATAAATACTAGGTATATAAAGGGGAACACCTGTTCCTTAACTCAATCAAAGCTGTAGACTCGCTCTAGCACGGTAGCCAGGTAAGTGTATTGCAACTGTTTGATGCCGCCAATTATAACGAACACTTTAAAGAAATTAGACATAAAAACTTCGGTTTCAACAAGAGACAACAACTTGCACAGTTTTAAAGTTTTCTTTAATTGAAAGAAGTTTATGGCATACTGCTCAATTTTCGTTTACGAGATTTTACTGTCATGAGCACAAGTAAGTTAAGTGATGTAAATATATTATTTGATGGAGTAAAATAATGTCGTAGACATGATTATCGCAGACCAGGCTTGAAAATTATCGTAGACAAGGCTTCAAGGTTATATAGCCACCTTTAGAACTTAAGCTCAGCTGAAAACTCTGATCTCTCACTCGCACACCTCAAATTACTGACCAATCAGATATTTTGTATTAGGATGACTCTGGGTTTCAGCATTGGAATGAAAACGGTTTTCTAATCTTTTAATAGTTGAATGAAAAGAATGGATGTTTCACTGAGCTTTCGGTAGGCATGCAAGAATAAAACTACAGTCATCATATAGTTTGAAATTGTATGTCACACCATGACGGCGGTATGGTCATATAGTGGGATCCAAGACCTACCGTCCGTTGGTCACACCTTGGTTAAATTTTGCATATCGGTCTTTTTACTCACTGCCAACGTGCATCGGTGTTCCATGAAACACTTTACCATTTTGAAAAGCTCCTGATGTACCTCTTAAGAAAATATAACGTCTGACTCAATTTTGATAAACTCCTCATTTTTTTTCATAAATATAAAAGATTTCCTTACATACAGTTTGAAATGAATAAGGTGTTTACAATATTCTTATTCTTATATCAGCCTCAGACAACACTCCAGTATTATCTTAAGTATAATAAGATAGATAAGATAATACTGGAGTGTTGTCTGAGGCTGATATAAGAATAAGAATATTATAAACACCTTATTCACTTCAAACTGTATGTATAATAAGATAGATAGCATGAAAGTTTTGTTTTTTGTCGGAATTAGAGGAAACTAATATGTAAATACTTCCAGGGCTGGATTTCATTATCAATCTGGAGTTATAGTTTAAGTTTCAATTCTAGTGATCTAAGTGACTGAAATGATTCAAAACTGGCTAAAGTCCTTCAGTTTTGACTTAATCATAAGATAATTTTGGCGCAATTAGAACCAGGTCTGGAATTCGGACACCCTTTATGGTCTCTGGGATGTAGGATAGGCCTCCATTGCCACTTCCTTCATCTCATAATTGGCGACAAATGGAGGCCACTTGTTTGCAGTGGATTGCGCTCCATGAGGACAATGTACTATCTTAAAGGGTCTTTCAATTTTTTAAAAAATACAATCAATATAAATGTTTGATCTTTCATTCTTTTGATGTATCATTTTCACCTTTATCTTAGTTTATTTTTGTTGTCTGTCGCGTAGTACATTTTTATTTTTGGTTCGTGGCGCTTGACTTTCTGAGGATTTTCGAGATGGTATTTGTCTTTATAATTTGCGATAACGAGCTTTCTCTGTTACCTATTTACCCAGAATTGTGCTGATGTACCGTTAAGCCCTTTACTGGAATTCATCTAATTGTTGGAGATTCAAATTTCAAACATAAGATTCAGTCAGAGACTCAGATTTCAAATTATCAGAAACCATACATACATTCATGTTTAAGCCTTTAAAAAAGTTACAGGAAAATTTAAAAAGAGCGCAGAAGTTATGATTGAAAAGTTCAAGTTGTCATTATGTTTGGTTTCTGATATATTAAAATTGTTTTCAGTGTCATTAGGGATGAATATTTTATAAATTGTTGCCAGATTCCATTGATATAGATTAATAAATACCCCAAAATGCAAATTGACAGTGTCATCAGAGATGAATATTTTATAAATTGTGGACAGATTTCATCGATAAAAGATAAATAAACACCCCCAAAATGCCCATTTTTTTATTACAGAGAGCTAAGCATATATTACATGGAGTTGTCCTGAGTTATTTTTATTAATTTATTTATTGTAAAAAAAGAATTTTTACTTCTATCGGAAGACTAAATTATCTTCAGATCCAAAATATTTATTCTTATATTTGAGAAAATTATAAATTTTAAAAGAAACGAATTCTTGATCACCAAATTAACAATTTGCAAGCAGAAGTGAAATACAAATTTCATTGCAATGTCAAGTCGTACTGATATATGATCTCAAATCATATTATTCTGCTGCTGCTTTCTAGTATAGTGTTTTCTGTTAGGTAGTTTGCCCGATCTCAAGTTTAGGTGGCAGGGGAAAGTTTCGTAAATTTCTAAACTTAAGGCTATGGTGCGACTTTTTGAGCTATTATTGTTTAACAAATAAAGATATATTTGTGAATTAGGTGTTTCAGGATTGTGTCGTTCTTGAAATTGATGAGAGAGAGAGAGAGAGAGAGAGAGAGTCACGTAACACTTTTCTGTACAAAACATAGTAGATATCTCAACACTAAATTAGTAGTTAATGTTATGTAAAAAATTATTTCCAGATGATGAAATATTAAATCTTTCTCAGTTAAAGTCGTGTCATCTTTTACAAATCAGTATCTTTGAAGAATGTAACTGATTCAAATGAATTTGGGTATGTTATGGATTAGCCGTTTTTTTTTGTGTAATACGATTCGTTCAGAAAGTAGAATGTGAAAGATACAGTATGGCCTGTATACATGTAATAATAAATAACCTTACACTGAGGCATAAACGTCTTTTATTAATTCCTAATTTTAAAACAAAATCCGGATTGTCTGATTTGTGTGATCGACATTTTGCTATATTTCAGGAATAGGTCATTGATTGATTGATTGATTTTACAGGTGTCTAGTTCCAATCAAAATGTTGAAGGTAGTGATCGCGCTTGTTGCTTGTTGCCTCATGGCTGAGGCCACTCTTCTAGGATATGGTGGTGGATTAGGAGGGTATGGTGGATACGGAGGATATGGAGGTTTCCAGGGAGGTTATGGTGGACTATATGGCGGATTGGGAGGATACGGAGGTTATGGCGGATTTGGTGGATACGGTGGATCGGGAGGATACGGAGGTTATGGCGGATTAGGTGGATACGGTGGATTGGGAGGATACGGAGGTTATGGCGGATTAGGTGGATACGGTGGATTGGGAGGATATGGCGGATATGGTGGATACAGTGGATTGGGAGGATACGGTGGCTATGGCGGATATGGTGGATACAAAGGATAGAGTTATTGAGCAGGTATGTGTCTGTGTATATCTTTCTTATATAACATGAATATTGTTTATTTCCAACAATTCACAGTATTTAATATGTCCTGAACAATAATCTCTACCAGATGTCTATCGTATTATTTATTATTTTCGGTGTTTCGACCGCCATGATATATTTTATTCTTCTGTTCTACTTTATATATCCACTTCTGGTACGAATCTCACCTCAGCCATTGCTATTTTCACGAAGGAGACAACAATCACAATCACCATTGCTACAACTACTATCACGACTACGACAACATTGACAAAAAACAACGACTATGGTCGTTGTAAGGCTACGCAAGAGTCTCGTTGGTCACATCTGTTGCAGATGGTAGGATAAGTTTCCATTGCCCTACGTCCTAATAAATACCCTAAATAACTCTTCCACCCTATGCGCCAAATGAGACATCGGGTATACGACAGTAACGAAACAGGTTTAACCTCGCTACTCTCTGTACAGTGGTGTCTACCTTAACAAACTTCTCCATATACAGAATACTTGTTCTTAAACAATAATATCTGGTAAACCCTTAAATTTACAGAAAAAGGTATTTCCGTTCAAGGCCTTTCATATACTACAAAGTGTGTTGATCTATTTGGACTTTGTTATTGACGGAGGAGGACCCTGGAGGCCTAGTGGTTTTATAGCATTCATACATCTCACCTCTTTCCGCGTGAGTTCGAATCTTGGCTGGGCCAACGCGGTATGTGAGAAAGTATGCCAGAAACTCCCCATAGGTCGGTGGTTCTTCCAAGGTTCTTCCTGCACCAGATATACTCCAAAAACTAAATCAAACCAGACCAGTCGTTATTGACGGATTTTACTGAACATCTTTCATAATCAGTTTTTTCTTGTTCTTGATTTTGTTTACATTTATTGAACCAGTCTGAACCCAGTTAGTCAAACGACATGAGCATCCTGGGAATTTCGAATGATAAGAGGATGTATCATGTAGTCTGCAAGGCTACGATTCCTCATGCATCCGGAGTGGGATTATAGTTAAAAAGAAGGAGCTCCGTCCAATCAGGCACTGCTTGTTCTCGAGAAGTATCGCCTTTTAATACATGTAATATTTACTTTCTTCTAGCTTTATGGTGTCCATTTGTTTAGAGAAGATCAAATGTTTCAAGTGTATCCATATTAATCAACAATACTCGAGCCAATGATTTTGCATTGTTTTCTTTCTTCGTCAGATTAACGGTTGCTAGACTTTTCCATATCTACCGCTCCAACTCGCCTTTACCTACATCTAAAGAGGTCCAGATGTCGTCAGACATTGACGTGATATGCTATGAGTCATGTCTTGAGTCAAAGTGATATGCTTTCTTTAGAATAAAACAATTAAAGTAATTGATGACTTTGTATCTGTTTTTTGTCTGCAAAGATTTCTATGTTCTCCGTCCAAAGCGATTGTATTATCGCACAAAGAAAAGCGCTTGTATTATCCCACAGAGGAAAGCACTTCTATTATCTCAAAAACAACACCGCTTGTATTATCACAAAGAGGGCAGCGCCTATATTATCATACAGAGTAAAGCGCTTGTATTATCACACAGAGGAAAACGCTTGTATTATCATATAGAGGAAAGCGTTTGTATTATCACACAGAGGGAAGCGCTTTTATTATCACACAGAGAAAAGCGTTTATACTATCACACAGAGGAATGCGTTTGTATTATCACACAGAGTAAATCGCTTGCATTATCGCACAGAGGAAAGCGTGTATATTATCACACAGAGGGAAGCGCTTGTATTGTCACACAGGAAAAAGCGCATGTATTATCACATAAAGTAAAGCACCTATAATATAGCACAGAGGAAAGCGCTTGTATTATCATATAAAGGAAAGCGCTTGTAAAATCACACAGAGGAAAGCGTTTATATTATCACATAGAGGAAAAATTCGCTTGTATTATCACATAGAGGAAAGCGCTTGTATTATTACACAGAGAATAGCGCTTGCTAGGAAAAGGGATACAAATCTGTTAAATGTGAACAATCAGCATTCCCGACTTTAATCTGTTTTTCTCATTCCTTTTGAGAAAGTCTGTATCGTTGCCCCGCCCCCAACTACCTCGATTTATTTGCGAGTCTCTATCTCTGCTTGTATTAGTGTTTTTGTCTATATCTCCTTCTTTAAATCTTCTCTTTCATACGTCCGTCTTGCACACACACACACACACACACACACACACACACACACACACACACACACATATATATATATATATATATATATATATATATATATATATATATATATATATATATATATATTCTGTTTGCGGATCGGATTTGAACTTTCATTCAATCATACACTGTAGTGACATAAAGACAATTAAATCATTATGACAATCTACAAATTTAACGCGGTTATTGTCAGTTTGCACATTGAACACGGTTACTGTCAGTTTGCACCTTTAACACGGTTACGGACAGTTCAAACGTCAGTACATGTCTCTAGAATAGACAATGAATAGTCAGGATATTGGTTTCCTTGATGATAAAGTAGTAGGCAAATTATGAGTCCTAGCGCAGGAACAGGTTGCCCCATTGGTTCCGGGTCATACGGCAGCTTGTAAATTCTTATGGTTTTGGCATGTTCCTAATGGAAAGAGGCACAAGCAATAAATCATATTAACTACAGCTTCAGAATTATTAAAATGCACCACACAGAATCAATATTGGTGAAAGAAGAAGAAAATATAACAAAATATTTTCAACAACGAATAATAGCATAACAAATAAAAAAAAAATCAAATAAAGATTTTAGTCACGCACAAGTTTAGTACCATACCTTTTCCTGATAGAAGATCTGAAACGAAAATAAATAAAAAAAATCAACTATACAAAGAATTTGGAATACAAAAAATCAAGCGTGGATGAAATAATCTCTTTGATGAATTAAAAATACAATAAACAGAAGCATTTCACAAGTAATCAATTTAAAAGTTGTCAGGAATATGGATTAATATTGGACAGTGAAGAAACTTTGCTAGGTACAGGAGAAATTGTAACAAGAGACCAAGTGTTACGACTCTCTGGTCTTAAAATAAGGAACAGGAAAGAGTGAAAACCAGCAACTTTGATAAATTTTAAAATATAATTTATTTTCCTAAAATACAAAGTGAACAGGTAAAATAAAGTTTTACCACAAGTCCATAGGTATAAAGTATTCCAAGGTGTATTCCATGAGATTCCGAACGAACTTTAAGCTATTGTGCTGATGTGCCAATAGTTTTGATCTATCACGATGATATAATCCACAATGTCTTTAAATGAATTCATAGTAATTCTAATGCACCTATTAAATCCTAATGCCTGAACACTTTGAAATTCCAATCAATAATTGAAATAAATAAAGAAATCACCTCAAATGATTACAACTACATTATGTCTCTAACACTGATGTATATGCTATGAATAATTAATTCTCGGTAAATCATCCCTAATATAAAAAACGAAGACGTAATACAGAAATGGATGAGAATCGGATATTCATTCTAGATCATTACAACTGGTAAACAAGGCCAGGTACGTACGTTAACAGCTAGCCCACCAGGAATGAGGTCATATTAGTTTTTTCAAGAAAACCCATAACCTGAACTGAAATCTTATCAACATGCTTACTTTATTTAGAATACAGGACATTATCTTGAAACTATAGAATGGGTTTACTAAAATGACCTCACCTTAAAGTACAAACTCGCAATCAAACAGAAAATTAACACCTTATATGGTATTGACTAAATTACCATTACAATCTATGATCATGAAAATTAACGCACGTAATATAGATATACATAATACAAGTCAACTGTGCGATATAGCTGGCAATAGCGTCATGTGAAATATTTCATTAGCTTGTATATGGAATAAACAAATCTATTCTTGTTCTGGTACAAACATATATAAATTTAACAATCAGAATAAACAAGATCAGAAGCTGATTTTCCTATCTCATGCAAGCAAAAAAGAATTTATTTCCATCAATAATAACACTATCTTGCAAAACACTATTGAAGATAGAAACAATGTAATGACAAGAAAATTTTATGTCTATTTTTAGATATTATAATGGGAAAAAATGAAACTGTCTTTGTGTGAAACCTAACTTACTGGAAAATGGATAATGGTCGCTTAGATAATGAAAAATAATTTGTCTGAAGGAAATTAGATTAATGGAAATATTTGTTAAATTTTCCCATACACTGATGGATTCAAAGAATAAAGAATATCAACATTAAACCAAGGTATCCGAATATGTGTTTGGGAATATTGGGTGCACATCTGAATAATAGACAATCACTTGTTCGATCACCTGAAATAACCAAGCTTTTGTTAAATTAATACTTAAATTCGTTACAGTATGGGGAGAATTAAGCCGTAATGAAGAGATTATAGAAATGTTTCAGGACATTAGCAAAAGATGTTCTGTTCAATTGGATTATACACTTGGTGAAAGAATACATTTAATTTTATGAAATATGATAACAAAGGAAACTTCTTCAGTGAGCTATAACGACTATTTGAAACATCAATCAAAGAACAAATGATTAGCATGGAATTTCTCATTCTGAAAAATAAAATTAGTGTACTGACAAAAGATGATAAATGCAAGCAAAGAGAGCAATCAGTTATTTTTAGAAAGTAAGGGAAATAACCAATATATTCCAGCTGGTCATTATTCATAGATGTAAAACACAAATAAATAGCTTTTGTAGAAGCATGCTACAGCCAACAGTAAGAACTAATTTATGCATGTGTTTTTCCTTGTTACTGTTTTATCCTTCAGGCAACATTGTCTACTATTTATTAGTTTAATTGACAGACTTAAAAGTTTACTAAAGAGTTTAGCAACGCACATTTGATTGTACATTTGTTGGTACAGTGCTAACAATTTTGTCAGGAAAAAGGATTTTTACTACCAAGTACTCTATCCTTTAAAACGTCTTAAGTAGAAATGGACTAATTAGTTTTACAACTGTTTAGTCTCCACATTTGAAGACGAACCAACTGATATATTAAAATTTACTTTAAAACCATCCTTCATGCAGTTGTGAGAGCAGATTTAAGTGCAGAATGGTAAACATATTTAATGTTTTGTTTCAGTCCACATCTTATTATGTGTTAACTGAATTTTTTAGCCACCATGTACGCACACTTGACATTTGGCTGAAGGTTTTGGAGTTTTTCAATGCTGATAAGATGCGATTTTGTTGCTGTGGTTGTATTGATGGTTCACCTACAGATTGAAAACTCTAAGAATAAAGAGCTTTACAGTTAGGCCAAATGAACACGATGTCAAAAAAATGATTATTCTGTTCGAATTTGTTTCATTTCTTTCGCCTGATTTTGAATCTTGTGATTTTGTCCATTCTTTAACATATTAAATAAGTTGTAAACTAAATTCAACTCATCATGGATCGTTTGTCTTTTGTGAAGTTACCTATCACGTTCGCTGCCTTCCATTTTAGTGCAGGGAAAAGTTTCAAATTAACTAGACTTTATTTCATGATTTTAACAAAACTTCGCTGCAAGATGGTTTACAATTTGTGATAAATAATTTTAAAGCTGTCTCGGTACACAAAATAAATGGATTTTACGATATCGACAAAATATGCAGAGAAGTTAAAGACTGAGATAACTGAGTTCAGAAATTACTTTTATTACAAATCTTGGTATAAGATATACAACATAAATGCAACACCAAAGTAAATGATGATTTTACAACGAAGACAGAAGACGAAAATAATGAAATGATGAAACTGGCTGGATTATGAACAACACAAGAAGTAGAGATTTAAATATCAACAGAGACACTACATTAAACGTGCACAAATCAATATTCTGAGGAAACAATAAAGAAATCTCTAAAACAAAACTCTAAAGAAGTTTGGTAAGCTGAACAGCATAACTTTCCGACCATAGAGTTCACGAAAAGCACATGGAGTTACACAAATAATAGAAGTCAAACTTTCACATTTGAAGAGTGGCGACGTCATTTTTGAATTCTATAATAACACAAAGAGAATCTGTATACATAATCGAGCAACTGCAACTGTTATCGTTGATGATGAATACTCTGTCTAAACATGAGTCGGATCAAGACCTACATCCCAGAAAGAGAAATTCATCTTGTGGAAACACCGGCTGTACGGATATGATTAGATACAGCGAAATGAGAGACAGTACAACACATACCGCGGAGCTAGATGCTTCCAACCTATGCCAAATGACCTAAAGTAAGTTGACATGAAAGAAAGAGTGACATCTCTAAACAATTAACTACGAGTGCTTCAATTTTAATGATCTATCTCATAAGATGATTTCATATCGATGTTTGCCACAACTTTGAATCGCAAAGTTAGTTATATACACATTAAATGACGGAGGATTCAATATACATTGAATATAACGGACACAGTAATCTTTACTGAAAATGAAAGTGGAGAGCGAAGAGGTAGATATATACTCTCCATTTTGACCTTTCACTGAGTGCATGACCTTTCACTGAGTACATGATTGAGTGTTTTCCACATAGCCGGAAACTGCTTTCAATCTCACTAATATTACTTAACACAGAATGCAGTTAAATAAATTATTAATCACCCTAGCTTCAATATAAAAAAGAATTTTTAAAAAACAAATATTTTAATGACATAGACGTAATTATCGACACAAATGTTTTTGCTTCAGTACTTCGGTGTGGGCAAGAGAGAGCGAGAGAGAGAGTTTATATATATATATATATATATATATATATATATATATATATATATATATATATATAACACCAATAGTTTTAAACTGAAAGAAAATTTAACTTAATTGAATATTTTCAGCAGTTAAATTAGGAATTGAAACAAAAATTAAAACCTTTTCGGATTGCATTGGTAAAGTACTTATTTTTCTGTAAAAGAGATATATCATTTTTAATTGACAACAGCAGCAGAAGATGTAATCATCATCATCATCATCATCATCATCATTATTATATAGCCATTGGAATGTAAACATGTTACTGTGAAACCACCATTTAGCTGCTGTACTGAACATTTCTCTTTGCGTGTTATAGTGCAGCAGATGCATTTAGCAGGGCTTCACACTTAATAATTTTTTTTTTCTTTTACTTTATGTTTCTTATTCCTTGTAGCTTTGCTTTCTTTTTCCGGTATCACATCACAAAAGTTCCTTTAATCCGAACTATTCACACCAAAAATAGCATTGGACTGGCTGCATTGCAATCCGAAATCATTGTATATGTTTATAGTCATTGTGAACTTAGCTTACATTGATTACAGTGGAACTATTATGTTCATTTTTTCCTTTATCACATCTGTATTTAACTGACAGTGCAACCAGTGAACAGGTTTAGTTTGCAAACTACATTTAAATTTAATGCTGTGTGTGAATGCTTGGATGTAAGGCAGTGTTGCTGTTCATTATGATAACACAGATAACAATTTCATTATCTTTCAAAGGTATAACCCGAAGGGAGCAAATTCAATTTTCTTTTTTCCCATCTTCAATATACTTTGAATACCTATTACTTTGAGGAACTCAGCAATACCACATAACAAGAATCAAAAAGTTTTATGTGTATACTTACAAATGTGAACTACTACCACTACAACTACTATTATTACTACTACTACTACTACAACTAATGATCATAATAATAATAGTTTATGTCTATAATAATAAAACGTGAGGAAATAATAATAATAATAATAATAATAATAATAATAATAGTTTATTTGTATAATTATAAAACGTGAGGTAATATTAATAATAATAATAATAATTATAATCACATATTTGCCATTAGCGTTTGTATTTTCCCGTTCACCTGTTGCATGTACCTTACAACTAGAACTTCAACAACTGTGTCAGTGACATGAAAAATAGGAGTTTATATTTTAGAAAATATTAGAAGACAGATGGACTATCATAGATGGAAAATAATGTTTCAGCTAGGGTTTGTGTTTTTATAGTTGTGATTGAAGTTTAATTAGTTTTGGAAATTAAAATAAAATTCCTTCAAGTATTGGTAATGTGTGTAGTTCTTTGTTATATCTTTAAGTTCAAATATATGCAAATTTATTTTGTGTTTCTCATGTCGAGAACAAACTTTTTCATTGCAGGTGTAATTTACCAAACAAAGTGTTTCCCTAAATATTGACAGTATTTTAAACGTTTTCATAATTATCTTTCACAGAGATACTGTTTGAATAAGACCACACACACACACACACACACACACACACACACACACACAGAGAAAGAGAAATACCTATTATCACCGTGTATTTTTAAAAAGATGGAAATTGTCTTCCTACACGTCTGCCTGTCTTCTACTCCATGGAAGATATAGAGTTCAAATTCTGGGATATGTTTTGGGTGTAGTCCTTAAAATTTAATACGACCATGGGATATTTTTGTTAAACAATTCTCAATATTTTCGGTATAGTAGGTGGATATTTGAAAGATGTTTTGTGTCATTTCAAGTCTAGTTGTATAACATGTATAATGGGCTTTTGCAAGGGGTGTATTCTGTGGGGATAGAGCCTCGGATCACAACTTTGAAACTGCTGAGTTCACCACCCAATTCCATATATAAGTTTGAAAGTTGTTTTTGTGTCATTTCAAAACCAGTTCTATAAAATGTGTAATGGGCTTTTGAGTTACACTCTCTGGTCTTATGCAACGAGAGGATTCTGTGTTGATACTGCTCGCGGGGCACAACTTGGAATCTATTGAGTTCCCCACCCAATAACTACATAATGTTTAAGAAAGACACGAGACAGTGCATCCAATACAAACTATATGTCATTTCCCCAGGGTTGGAGACTTGCCTCGTGGTTATAACTTGGAAACAGTCGGGATCTGGTGGCATAGACTGGAAGAGTGGTGATATGCAACGCCATGTCATTTATCTAACTCTACGGCCTCTTTCTGTATCTTACTTTGAACTACACTGATTTGTATGTTTAACCGTGCAATCATCCAGCGTGAAAACTACGCAAGCGACACTGCCCACAAAATGTGAACTAGTTTGGATAAAAACTTGTGTAATTTGTGAACAAAGTCTTCTAATACTATTCTGCTTGGAAGATTTACTGAAACCAGCTCAATGGCTGGATGTTATTTTGTACTTATACACATCGGAACTAGTGTGTGTTATCGTCCTTTCTTGAACACTATCGTCGCAGATAAGATAAGATGGTACAAGGTAAAACAAAATGAGATAATAAAAGAAAAGAAAGTTAAGATAAAATTTATTTATATAGGGCATGATTATAAAAAACAATTAAACATAAGAATTTATTCGGTAGAGCCCTGACAATAAAGACATCAATGACCTTATAAATCTACATTTGCTTTTAGTGTTCCGTTTGTTACCCTGTAACAGATGGAATTAGTTGTATGAAAATTTGTAAACTTTGACTTATATGTAAGACAAAGGTGTCATATCTATGACTTTGATGCTTCTTATTTCAAGATCAAAGGTGGACATTGCTATATATGTTTAGAGTGCTGACTCGCAAATTATTAACATAGGAATAGACATATTTGCTTACACAAGAATATACATATAATTTATTTTAACTATATATTACGATTTGATGTTGTCATTTAACACTTTGATGGACTTAATCGGTACGGCCTCTTCTGAGGTCAATATATATATATTTATATTTTTCTGTGTCCAAGCTGTCACCCAGAACCTGCTACGTTCTAACGCTGTGATGTCATAGCTTGTAATATGGAATCAAAGGTTTCACGTTGTGATATCATATCATGTGATATGGAATCAAACGTTTCACGCTGTGATATCATAGCTTGAATCACGTGCATCAAAAATCAATTTGAAGATTACTCATAGATTGTATTAGGACCGTAACTCGAAAGCCATTTGAGGTTTTGTAATTAAACTCGGGTTTAAATCATAATTTCTCAGTAAGTTATTTATTTTTCATGATATTTTCATCAGGGACGAGATAATAGATCAACATAATCTATTTTTTTCGCAGCTCTCTAGCTCACAAATTCTTATGGACAGTAATAGTGACATGAACACTTAGCATATTCATGCATCATAACCTAAAGTCATCTCAACAAGTACACATTTATGATCCAGTTTTCAAGTCAAGGTCATTATTCATGGCTGGGCTGTATTTCAGTCGCTGTTTAAAACTGAAAATGAATGGTTTTTCTTTTATCACTCTTTAGATATTATCTACACGTTTAAGGATAGAGTCATCTGAAGGCTAATTATCTCTCTCTCTCTCTCTCTCTCTCTCTCTCTCTCTCTCTCTCTCTCTCTCTCTCCAATATTCCTGATGGCACCAGTATTTCATATATCATGTAAATTTTAAAACTGAGAAAACAGTCATGTTCGGTTGAACCTTCCATGTATATTTAAGGCAACTTTGGTTTCTGATGACATTCATTTAAAGTACACAGAAAACAGGTAGAAAACATATTTTCCACAACTACCTTAAAATCCAGGTTCGAATCTCAGTGAAGTTCCAATATGGAAGGCAATGACGTCAGATGAGGTCGTTGTACTGATGGCAACAATTCCTCGTTAAAACACAATTTATAATGTTCTGTTTAGAATTCCAGAATAAATTTCCACTGAACATATTTGTCCCAGAAATTTTATAAAAAAGAGCACATGTCTAGTTTTCTAGAGAATAAATTATTAAATTCCAAAAAAGAGATGAACTTCAAAACAAGCTGGCATCAACAATAGAAACACCTTGAGCTCTGAGGTGTAGGAATACGACTGCCTAAATCTACTAGAGAGCGTCTGTTTAAAGCCGCGATTTTAGAACACATGGTAGCTCACGTGACGGGCTACTAGATCAGTAATTTGAACATTGCAGTAAAACAAAATGCTATTTTACACGTACGCTAGAAATGCCCTATCTAAAAATCAGATTCCCACACTAGAATAAATTAAAAAAGAAAAGTTGTTTATAGTTCAGCTAACACGTGGGCCGAACATGACCTTGGTAATAACCAATCATTTTCGCTTAGCGTTTACAAAACGTCTCAACCAAGGTGAGCTAAAAATAATGATAATGGGTAATACCTTTTACGTTCAAATCAGGTCAAAACAGAGAAGTAATTTTTCGGAAATAGTCAAATCCCGTAAAAGTTATCATTACAATAAAATGTAATGAAACAAAAATAAAATAAACAAGAATTTAAAACTAACACACAAGCAATCTAATTACATATACGTAACAATGTTGACATCTTATTTAAAATCACTTCATTTAATATTATCAAGAATTTTCTAGTCATTGTTCTTTTCTTATGGACTCCATAGCAACCATTAATATATTACATCAACCACATAGAAAATAATATTTCAATATTTCTTAAACTACTATTGGACTAGATATAGTCTGCTACGAGAGCAATCATTTTTTTTGGGGGGGGGGAGCCTTGTGTTTTCTTATGACTAGAATTTAAATTTTGTATCTCAAGATAATTATTTCTTCAACTAATATAATGCATGTAATAAGTTGATTTTGTCCATAAATCAGAACAAGAATATGTGTTCTTAGGTTATTTATGGCACAACAACCATTTTCAGGAGAACTCTTAGGGCCCCTTCCTACATCCGAAAATTAAATTTCTGGTTCCGAAGTTCAATGCAACCAAATGAAAAATCTCTGACCCTAGGTTAACCTGCATGTTGCTATTATTTCTTTTTTCTTAGGTGAACGTGAGTCTAGTGCTTCATCTGATGGACTCTTGTTCGTTTTAACCTTATCTGAAATGTTTAAATTAGATATCATTGGCATATTACAATTCACTTTATTTCTTAAAAGGAGACGTCCCTTGAATACTAGCCATTAGTCAAGAGTTGCGTGGTAGTGAAGAGGCTCTCGCACTCCGTCCGTCTTTCTCTGTCTATCATTCATTTAGAATACTGATGAATAACAGTGACACTTTTTTCATCTGATATCCAAAGAAACATGAACCTCAGCATTTGATTTATCATGTATCATAATATAATCTGTACGTTTTTCTTTACAATGCATTGTTTATGTGAATGAATCATTTATAACACTCATCAATCATTCATCAGAATATCACCTGTTCATCAGCATTTATTGCATGAGTCACCAGTACGACGCAAATATAACAACTTCACTTAAACTGTAATTGCATATGAGCAAATGACAAAAAGGTTTTATAATTTGACATTTTTATTTAATTGTCTGAGATTTATATAGTTCAATTTGAAGTTACTTGTCCAATGCCTGTATGAAAACTGGTTGAAATAAAAAAGTTTTGTTCATTGCAGAAAATATTTTTTCTCCCTTACTGTTTTGAGGAAACATTAGTAACACACACACACACACACAGATATATATATATATATATATATATATATATATATATATATATATATATATATATATATATATATATATATATATATATATATATATATATATATATATATATATATATATCTTAACATAATATATTCTTCGGTGGACATAAGTAGCATCGTATACAAGAATTTAAGGTCGTATGATCATTCTTCTGATCAAACACTTATCAAATGAAAATTCTGACATTCCATTGGCTAACCTAAACTTACTGACCAATCAGCTATGATGTATTGAGTTAAGTCTCAGTTTGAGCAAGTCCGAATTTTGTCGTAATCTTAGGGCCAGGCAAGACTTTTTTCACCGAAGATCTCAACTTTGTGTTTGTTTTGTTTTGTTGATGTGACTGCAAACAATGCTATAACCAAACATTCTTTGGCATCAAGAAATACAAAATAAGGTCACCATAGTTTGAATTTGTATCTCATACCGAGAGAATGGTAAGAGCGTGTGGTGTAATTTTGACTTTATGTTTCATGGTACATCGTTGTTTTTGGTTCCTAATGGTTGTTCCCTTCATGGGTATGTCTGACATGGAATTTGTCCTAATAATTTGCGATACAAACCTTTTATCTCTGCACTATATACCTAAAATTGTGCTCATGTGCCACTAAGCCTTTTGCATACATGCATACTGGAATTCATCAAAACTGTTCAAGACTCAAAGTTTCAATCTTAAGATTAAGTCTTAGATTCAGATCCCAGATTTTCAGAAACCATGCATTCATTCATGCCCATGCCCTACACATGTTACCAAAATATTTCACAACAATGATTTCGAAAGATTTCATGTTGTCAGCATACTTGATTTGTAACATATTTAAATTGTCACTTCATCGTGTGTTCAGACATAAACATCTGACGAAATGGCCAGATGTCTGTGATTGTAATAACAATACACCTCGAAATGTACAGATCTGACATTATAGGGAATTCTGTATATATTAGTTGCAGCTGCTAAAAGTTGAATTTAGTTATTATAAAAAGTTTCCTACTGCTTTCGGAAGACGTAACTATAACTGAGATTCAAGATATCTATTCTGGCTTTTTAAAAAAACATTATAAATTTTGTAAGAAAAATAATTTCTTGATGCACTCCCCCAACTCCCCCACACCCACCCACCCACTTGCAAACGGAAGTAAAATACAAATTTCAATGTTCTGCCAGGTGTAACTGACATGTGGTCTCCTGTCATATTATTCTATTATTGCATTCTGATATATTGTTGTCTCGTAGGGTATAATGCCCGTGCCAAAGTTTAACAGTTGTCAAAGATGATTCCAATTATTGACTAGCATTTGTGGATGACGTAATGTCGCGTCCTATGACGACGGAGCGTCAAAATAGTGCCAGCTGGAAAATGAAACTAATCAAGTACAGAGTTCAGTGGAAATGATTACCATCCTAAAATAAATCCACGTAGTTAGTCAAACGGAGCTCGATACTAAATCGGTTGCTGTACTCACGTTACATGTAATTATTAGCGTGGACATAACTCTACTTTTAGTATGAAGCGAACATTATATAACAATCATAAACCCATCATAGATCCTGTTTTATTGTTGTTGTATCAGCTGTCAGATCACGGTCTATAATGTTCGATCTACTAATGATTTAAAGCGAAACTCTCAGACAAAGCATAAACAGTGATCTGCTGTTGAATGATGTACTAGCAGATCCTGGTCTACGATGACATTCCCAAAATCGTATCATCAATTTTAATTAATATAACGAATTTGCGTTTTGTAGACATCTTATTCTTCCTCGAACGATCTGCATCCTTTACAACCGTTTCGAATTAATGAGACAGTAAGCGAGATTTTTCAACACTTTTCATCAGTAGTTCAGACCTGAATGTGTGTTGTTTAGAAAATTACTAATCGGTTCAATCTTTTTGTTCTTTTTTCAGTGGGTCGCTTAGAAAAAGTAATTTCTTAAACTTAAAAATTTAAACATTTATAGCAATACGATTCTTTCAGAAAAATAGTAATATATTCATTATGGCCCATATACATATAAACGCCTCCACGATTGTTTCTTAATTGTCAAGAAATAATGGATTTTTAGATCCATGGTTTGCTATAATTCTGATATTGCTAATTAATTATTTAACTAATTTATAGGTATCCAGATGCAGTTAAAATTTTAAAACAAGTGATCGCATGACGCATGTTGCCTTTTGGCGGAAGCCGCTTATCTAGGATATTGCAGTGAATTTTAGGATGCGGTGGATACGGGGGTTATGCAAGATGTGGAGTTGATTTTGGCTATTGAGCTTATGGTAGAGAATTGGACGGATATTGTGAATTAGGAAGATACGGGGTTATATTGGATATCGCTTGTACTGTAGATTATGATGTATTTTGTGGAGATTCCGCGCTTATGATTGATTACAAAGAACCGAGTATTGAGCAAGCCCGTATCTGTCTCTCTCATTTTGTTATACCATGCATATCATTAATAATAAACGAATATCACTTTTCGCGTATATCATACACAATATTCTCTACCAGATATCTTTCCTATCACTTATTAATTTTAATGTCTACCCTTATATCAACCACATGGCTAACAACTACCAGTTTCTACCACCAGGACGACAACACTACGTATATGTATATTGATCTCTGCCTAAACGCGTATCCCCATATACAGGATACTTTTACTTAAATAATTTATGATTAATTTAGCATCTATATATTTGGATTCAGAAACAGGCAACAGTTCCTACTTCTACCGAAATCAATGATTTTATTCGGAGAATGCATAAAATATTGTAATACAGAGAAGAAATAAAACCTAAATAAGACATCAGTCAAATTATACACAGGTTTGTCACTAATAAAAGAAATTATTACTTATAAGGACGAATTAATTAGTGGATTGAGAAAAGAAAATATTAATTTCTTCCATGAAAAGGCTTGGACTAAGAAGAATGTACTTGTAAGGTTCAGGTGGTACAAGCATGGTGATTATAACTGATACAAGGCAGTTAGAAACTGAAAATGAATAATACATTTGTAAAATTTAGAGAGTACAACATTCACCAGAAGATCAGGAACAAATTGCCTAAATGTTATTTAGACAACAAGTAGAAAGCGGGATGGGACGATAAAGAAAAGAGGTTGTAATTACAACCACAAAAATAGGCGTTTTTGAAGTTGAACTCGAACATCACGACGAACAGATATCAACACTTGAATAAGAAATTAAAGAAGAAAATCATCATGAATCAGAGAATCACATTGATGAGATGATGCAAAGAAACGTCCCTCGTGCGATGAGACTAAAATTGATCTCCACAGAAGAGAGTACTATAACAACTGTATCCATGGCAATAGCAAAGAGTATATCATCAATTGCTCTACCCATAAAAAAAAGCTCTGGCATTGCCACTGGTAATCGAGGAACTGCTCAGCTCTTTAAAAATGTGGCGAAAGCAACTTGATATTTCTTTTTCTTTCTTCTGTGCTGTGAGTTGTTACACGTCTAGGACAACATCTATATTGTTGTCGACTTACAATCTTTTGTACCTACGCCCTTTAATTATTTAAGAGCGATGTTACGGGAATAATCTTTTTAACAATAATTTTCTGATTTGACATGGTAAACATGGCATCATTGCTTTATTTTCTAATATGCTGTTTTCATTACATCTGTCACATTCCAAAATCTAATTATCTTTGAAAAACTCAATGACTCCATGCTTCGTGTTACCCATATTTGTCCACTCCTGCTCACTGGTATTTTAGGTCTTTCAAAATGTGGTGAAAATCGACTTCAGATCTATATTGTTGTTGATTATCAACTCTTCTGTATAGAACATGCCTTCTTTATCTCTTAGCATGACGTCGTCCAGTTTATAATTATCGGATTACCTAAAATTACGTCACTGACTATAAATATTGCCCTCCTAAGGTTAAACAGATGGTACGAACGGGGAAGACAGAACAAATCATCCTGTGACATCTTCTAGGAAAATAAGTCTTAAATTCACATTATATAAAAAATAAAATTATTTTATGGAAACTTTTTTTACGACATTCGACTTTTCTTTAAAACAAAGCTTTATGTTTCATCCGTAAAGATTGAATGCCATGGAAATATAACTTACGCTGTCAGAAAGGTATTTCAAATGTGCAGTCACAACTATTACGCGGGGTGCTTTTTATTTAGGTATTGGTGGGATTCATTATTTCTGATGTTTTATATTTAGGACATGATGTATATTTAAGAATAATTGCTTTAACGTATAGATTTTCAAAGTATCTGCTGACCTACCTCCCAATCTATATTTTTCACTGTCTATATGCCTGTCTGTTTATGTGTCTGTTTGTATGTGTGAGTAAGTGAGTGAGTATTGAACTATGAACCAGATGTAAATATCACGATCTTAGAGACAGAAGTTGCAGAACCAACATTCAATTGTGACGGCTATAACCCGCTCTTTTTATCTCTCTCTCTCTCTCTCTCTCATATTGATGAATAATAGCGACATTTATGACGATGTTCTGTTCCTTTCTTTCTATGACCAAACTTATTTGTACTTCACTTTGTGAATTTTGTCGTTTATCATACTAAGATATTTAGGTTTGTCCGTAAGATTGATTATTTATGTGCATTACGCATCTAAAATGCTCATGCAAGTGAACAATAAAACATATACATTAGTCATCAAAACATCATATGTTCATCTGTATTTGACGCAGGAGTCAAAGATTGGGCAAATTCTCCAAGGTACAAGGTATAAAGAGAGAAACATCTTATCCGTAAACACATTCAAGCGGTGGACTCATTCTAACGAGGCAGTCAGGTAAGCATATTGAAACTGTTTGATTAAGTGAAACGCAAATATACCGAATACTGTAAGGTCAAAGCCATATGAAATATTTTGGTTTCATCAAAGGGAAACAAGTTGAACATGTAGACATTTTTATTTAATTTATGGAATGTATCGTATACTGTTTACTGTGAAGTTACTCTTACAATCTCTATATGGAAACTGGTTCAGAAAAAGCTTGTATTCATATAAGGTCAGTTAAGAAAATAATTCATAATTTCAGTGTTGTTTACCGTATTGAGAACAGTTAGGTAAATGATGTTGATAGATTCTTTGACGCAACAAAATAACATTGTCAGGCACGAATTCCAAGCAATAATTATAATTACTACTACTATTATTATTATTATTATTATTATTATTATTATTATTATTAAGAACGTTATACATTTTGTAAAACAAAATATGTTTCATCACTACAAGTACCATTTTGCAAACCGAAGTTAAATACAAAGTACAGAGTACTGCCAATTCTAGCTGACGTTTGGTCTCCTATCACAGGTTTTTGTTATTGCACTGTTGTATAGTGTTTTCTGGTGGGTATAGTGTCCGAATCAAAGTTAACAGTTCCCAACGAGGATTCCAATTATCATGCTGCATGACGTAATGGGGCATCACGTGACGTCGACGGATGGAAATAGTACCAGTTCGAACAGGTGTAATAACGTTATTCAGGTACAGAGTAAAACAACAATCCTTACTGTCTTAAAATAAAATTTGTAAGTAGTTACCAAATTGGAATTCGATAACTGATTACATCATGAACTAGCGATAGATGTACCTATTGACGTGGGCATACTCTGTTACTGATATGAATAGAATAGTATGGACATATAATAGACCCTGACCTGTTGTCGTGTAATGAGTTTTCAGAACATTGTCTAAACTGTCCGTTTACAACTTGACTCGAAAGTCATAGACTCAGCATAGACCCTGATCCGATTTTTATAATGTGCCCGCAGATCCTAGTCTACGTTGACTTTCGATAGATCTTACAGTAAATTGTGATGAGTATAAAGATTAGTAGACGTTTCTGTATCCCTCTACTTGATACCGACTGTCTTTCACTTGCTATCAAACATAATGAGAGACAGACAGACAGACAAACACGTATCACTGGTTTCATTGAGAAATCTACTTTGGAATAAAATATCAAACCGCTCTGAGGTATATTCGTTTTCTATTTCGATCCACCACTTTAAGAAAAATACCTGCCTAAAATCAACTTGGGCATATTAAAATTTGAAAATGCAATCATGGCTCGGATACATGAGAGAAGAAGTAAATCCTGCACGGAAAGGGTAAAGGACTCTTTTCTGAGTCCTATAGTTTGAGTACAACTCTGGATTTTGTGATTTTTGCTGTCGACGCTTCCCTCTGTCTCGAGAGAATATAATTGACCAATTAATTTTACAGCGATTCAGGACCAGTGAAAATGTTGAAGGTAGTGATCGCTCTTGCTGCATGCTTCTTCTTGGCAGAAGCCACTCCTCTAAAATATGGTAGTGGATTTGGAGGGTACGGTGGATACGGAGGTGGTTACGGAAATTACCTGGGAGGATATGGTGGAGGATTCGGTGGATATGGCGGATTTGGAGGATACGGTGGATTGGGAGGTTATGGAGGATTTGGTGAACACGGTGGATTAGGTGGATATGGTGGATTTAAGGGACACGGTTATTGAGCAGGTAAATATATTTCACTTATAACATGACTATAATTTACTTTCAACGAATCATAATGTGTCCAACACAATGTTCTCTACCACTGGTCTGTCCCCAAACTTATTCCTTCTAAGGTCTGCTGTTGTTTACAGTCTCCTTTTCTAGCTCCGTCACCTCTATCACACCACTATTACCGTTATCACAAAGCACACCATTACAACAATCACAACCTTCGTACAGATAACTTCTACTACGAAGATATCGACAGCAAAATACGACAACAACGACGATAATGTTGTTCTTTAACGTCAGCTTAAAAGTCTCAATGGTTACATCCTTTGCCTACTGTAGTGGAATAAGTTTCCATGATCTTGTGTAGTAATAAATATCCTTAATAACGTTTCGATCACAAGCGTCAAATCAGACATCTGGTGTAAGAAGCAAGGAAACAGACTAGCATTCCTACTTATCTGTAGATGTGGTGCCTGTCTTAGTAGACATCTCCATGTATAGCATACAAAGGACAATATTTGATAATCCATTATCTTAATTTTACAGTCAAGTGTTATTTGGTTACAAATCCGTGTTTATGAACGACAATATTTGTTAACGGTAGGTTTCATTGTAAATTCTTTCAGATATTAGATGTTTCGTTTTTGTTTCTGCTTATATTGACTAAACTAGTCTAGACCTAGATGGCCATGTGACATGGAAAACATAGGTGTTTAGAGCGATTAGAGGAAGTCGCCATGTTGTTCGTGCTGTAGTATGCAAGGGTACTATTCATGATACAGGATTTGAGTTAAGATGCATGAACACAAGCCAAGAATTTCTCATTGCTTTCGATAATGATCGCCTCGCAAAGTATCTAATATTTGCCTTGTTCTAGTTTGATTTTGGCACTCTCTTTAGCGAATATCAAGGTTCGTCAAAGGATCGATTTATCTCACTTATCTTTAACAAGTTATCACCAACAATGCTTCAGCGAATGAGATTTATTATACTCTTTTTCCTCAGAGTTGCAAGGATGTTCCATGTGTCCGGATCTACCTCGACGTAATCTATCTCTAAGATGTTACCTGTGTCCGGGTCCACCTCGACGTTTTACTTATATCTAAATGTTCAGCTGTCAGATATTGAGTAGAATGTATCTTGCGTTAACATGAATGATTTCATTAGAATAAAACAATTACATCGATAGATGATTTTGGCTCTATTTTTCTACGATGTATGCCATGTTCTCTCTATGAAGCGCTTTGATATTTGATATAGGGGAAATATATGATAGGAAAAGGGAAGCAATAATGGCAAATATGAATGATCAGCAGCGTAATTAAACAGCAAACAACAACCCATTCAGCATTAAGAGTGGCACATAAAGCAAGAACTTATTACGAAATAGCTTAACAACAAATAAACACATGACCAGAATAAACAAATAAATGGATCAAACATATAAACTACTCCTAAGTACATGAACATACTTTTGCCCTTGTCCAGTTATACAATTTTGGAATCATGGAATAATAATAATCATTCGTGGACTGAATTATCGTTTTGAAGAATTAAGATATATTACACATAATGTAAGTATTTACAAAATACGTTTCGCAAATTTCAAGAGTATGGATTAATATTGAACAAGATCGAATTTTTCTTGGCGTAGGAGAAATTTTGATATAAGATTTTTCTCAACAACAGCTCAACTGTGTTATATGACTAATAACAGCAGAATGTGAAACAATGTTTTTGTCATGTATACAAAAATAACGAATCTGACCATTATCTATTATAAATAAATTTAAAATATATTTTTGCAGGAAAAATATAAGATGAAGGTCATCTTTCTGATCGGTGTGTATAATGGTGCAAATTAAAGACAACTTCTTTCCGTCTTTCCGTCAATAAATTCATTATTTTAATTCAACGTACAAGTTGGGTAGTGTTTCAAAACAATTTATTTTTACTTTTCTATATCCGTACTTATATTTAAAACTAACCTACTGGAAAAGGAATAAAGACTTTATAGGTGTTGAAAAGAAATAATTAGATTGATAGGTAATAAGATGAAAAAATTCTTACGTTGTCCACTTGCATCAATGGATTCAAACAAGAAGGAATACCACAATTAAACCAAAGTATTAGTATATAGGATTTGGGAATATTGGGTGCGCATCTATATATACCAGACAAGCACCTGTATGATCAACTAAAGTTTTGTTAAATCAACATGCATTTTCAGACAGTAAACGATGAGTTAAGCCTCGATTAAAATGTTATGAGAAACGTTTCAGCATATTAGCAAAAGATATATTAGCCAGGATTATGCATTTGCGTGTGATGAAATACGTGTGATTCCAGGAAATATGATAACAAAGGAAACTTATTTGGATGGGTATAAAATATTTTTAAAGTATACAGTAATACGTGAAAACATGATTTAATGCCACTGATAATTTTAAGGAAAATTATATTCCAGACGTTTCTCCTTGTGACAATGAAACTTTAACAAACGGAGGATAAAATGAAAAGTCTAAGATGCTAATAGCAATAATGTCGAAAATAAGGGAGATAACCAACAAATCCCTGCTTATCATCATTTACATTTATAAAATATAACTAAATAGCTTTTGCGAAAGCCTGCTTCAGGCAACACTAAGAACTAATTGATGCTCGGTACATTGTGTGTTCTACTATTTTATCTTTCATTTGGCAATGTCTACTATACTACTATATATTAGCCAAATACTTTAGGACACAGGCGCTGAGTTAACGTTCTGCTAAAGTATTTAGCACGTGTATTTGAATTTGCATTTGTTTGTAGAGTTCTGTCAGGTGATATATTTTTGTGAGCTGATTAAGTGAAAATTTAGTAGTTAGTTCCACAATATTGTCATTGTTCACGGTTAATTGTGAACCCTGTTAATAGGTTAAAAAGACTGAAAGCATGTTTCTTGCAACTGCTCGAGCACATTCAAGTACTTTTCTTCCGCAAAATGATAATTTTAAATATTTCTTTGGCAACAAGAATACTTCCATTCATACTCTGTAGGCATCAATAAAAAATAAAAAAATAGGGATATCATAGTCTGGATTTGTATGTCCCACCACCATCGTTTTTGGGGCATATGGCGTAATCCTAGTCCTACCATCTCTCATACATTGGTAAAATATTGCATATAGGCTATGTTCCAATCCTCATCTGTATTCCAGTTTTACGTCTTACGCATATTTAATGGCTGCCTCAAATGTCTACGTTATGATACAATTATTATAAGAAATTACAATTTGTTTTAAAAATTAAGTTCAGAATCAAGTGGTTGACACTTAAATCTGACTTACAATTGTTTAATTAAGGTCTTTCAGGTTTAATTTAAAGGAGTACTACTGCATTCATGTTCAAAATTCTTAGTTTTCTTCCATTTTGTGGGGGTTAGATTCAATATGTCGAAAAAATGTTGAAGATAAGATTTTATTCGATCTAAAAGGGCTGAAAGTCGTGTTTAAAGATGGTAAAAACTTTGACGTAGGGCTTTCCTTGTCTAAACATAAATATTGTTTTGTCGACGCTTCATAAGGTAACGTGACAAATCAAAATGGTAATCAATGGCACAAACGGCGTTGAGTGGATGTGTTTGTTCTCAAATTAACTAACATGATAACAATAATATATGCTGCTGTCGCCAATGGAATGAATGAGTTTTAGTATATTGTTGTGTCCTTCTTTAAGTAAAGCAATTTCAAACGCAGTTTAAGAGAAGTGGATAAAGCAAGTAATTTCTTGTGTAATGGACTTGTGGCGTCATCTCAAAGTGTAGCAGATTCACCGTTAATGTTATCGCATCTCTCTCTCTCTCTCTCTCTCTCTCTCTCTCTCTCTCTCTCTCTCTCAAAAGAAAATAATAAAAAGATGGGTTCTGTATCTATCTATATAGCAAACACATACTAATCCAAAGTATGGACAGAATAAAAGTATAATGTTAACAAGTGAAGGTGCACAAGTTTCAACATAGACGTGAAAGACAGATATATCCTAACACATAGAAGGGCAATGTAAATCCCACATATCTCAGCTTCTTGACATGAAAGTATAAAATTAAATGCTTTGAACAGGTCTCTGCTCTTCACTACTTTTCAAGGCTTAATAGCCACCCTTAGAACTTAAGCTCAGCTGAAAACTCTGATCTCTCACTCTCACACCTCCAATTACTGACCAGTCAGATATGTTGTATTGTGATGATTCTGGGTTTCAGCATTGGAATGAAAACGGTTTTCTAATCTGTTAATAGCTGAATGAAAAGAATGGATGTTTCACTGAGCTTTCGGTAGGCATGCAAGAATAAAACTACAGTCATCATATAGTTTAAAATTGTATGTCACACCATGACGGCGGTATGGTCATATAGTGTGATCCAAGAACTACCGTCCGTTGGTTACACCTTGGTTAAATTTTGCATTTCGGGAATTTTACTCACTGCCATCGTGCATCGGTGTTCCATGAAACATTTTACCGTTTTAAAAAGCTCCTGTTGTATCTCTTAAGAAACTATAACGTCTGACTCAATTTTGATAAACTCCTCAATTTTTTCATAAATATAAAAGATTTCCTTACATACAGTTTGAAATGAATAAGGTGTTTATAATATTCTTATTCTTATATCAGCCTCAGACAACACTCCAGTATTATCTTAAGTATAATAAGATAGATAGCATGAAAGTATGGTTTTTTGTCGGAATTAGAGGAAACTAATATGTAATTACTTCCAGGGCTGGATTTCATTATCAATCTGGAGTTATAGTTTAAGTTTCAATTCTAGTGATCTAAGTGACTGAAATGATTCAAAACTGGCTAAAGTTTTTCAGTTTTGACTTAACCATAAGATAATTTTGGCGCAATTAGAACCAGGTCTGGAATTCGGACACCCTTTATGGTCTCTGGGATGTAGGATAGGCCCCCATTGCCACCTCTTGTATCTCATAATTGGCGACAAATGGAGGCCACTTGTTTGCAGTGGATTGCGCTCCATGAGGACGATGTACCACCTTAAAGAGTCTTTCAATTTTTAGAAAAGCACAATCAATATATAATTGTTTGATCTTTTATTCTTTTTAATGAATCATTTTCAACTTTATCTTTTAATTATATTTGTTGCTTTTTTGAGAGTTTGCCAACATTTTTGCCTTTTTCTTCTGTCGCGTAGTACATGTTTATTTTTGGTTCGTGGCGCTTGTCTTTCTGAGGATTTTCGAGATGGTATTTGTCTTTATAATTTGCGATAACGAGCTTTCTCTGTCCACTACATACCCAGAACTGTGCTGATGTGCCGTTAAGCCCTTTACTGGAATTCATCTAACTGTTGGAGATTCAAATTTTCAAACATAAGATTCAGTCAGAGACTCTGATTTCAAATTATCAGAAACCATACATACATTCATGTTTAAGCCTTTAAAAAAGTTACAGGAAAATTTAAAAAGAGCGCAGGAGTTATGATTGAAAAGTTCAAGTTGTCATTATGTTTGGTTTCTGATATATTAAAATTGTTTTTAGTGTCATTAGGGATGAATATTTTATAAATTGTTGCCAGATTCCATTGATATAGATTAATAAATACCCCAAAATGCAAATTGACAGTGTCATCAGAGATGCATAATTTATAAATTGTGGCCACATTTCATCGATAAAAGATAAATTAACACCCCAAAATGCACAGTTTTTTATTACAGAGAGCTAAGCATATATTACATGGAGCTTTCCTGAGTTATTTTTATTAATTTATTTATTGTAAAAAAAGAATTTTTTACTTCTATCGGAAGGCTAAATTATCTTCAGATCCAAAATATTTATTCTTATATTTGAGAAAATTATAAATTTTAAAAGAAACGAATTCTTGATCACCAAATTAACAATTTGCAAGCAGAAGTGAAATACAAATTTCATTGCAATGTCAAGTCGTACTGATATATGATCTCAAATCATATTATTCTGCTGCTGCTTTCTAGTATAGTGTTTTCTGTTAGGTATTTTGCCCGATCTCAAGTTTAGGTGGCAGGGGAAAGTTTCGTAAATTTCTAACCTTAAGGCTATGGTGCGACTTTTTGAGCTATTATTGTTTAACAAATAAAGATATATTTGTGAATTAGGTGTTTCAGGATTGTGTCGTTCTTGAAATTGATGAGAGAGAGAGAGAGAGAGAGAGAGAGAGAGAGAGAGTCACGTAACACTTTTCTGTACAAAACATAGTAGATATCTCAACACTAAATTAGTAGTTAATGTTATGTAAAAATTATTTCCAGATGATGAAATATTAAACCTTTCTCAGTTAAAGTTGTGTCATCTTTTACAAATCAGTATCTTTGAAGAATGTAACTGATTCAAATGAATTTGGGTATGTTATGGATTAGCCGTTTTTGTTTTGTAATACGATTCATTCAGAAAGTAGAATGTGAAAGATACAGTATGGCCTGTATACATGTAATAACAAATAACCTTACACTGAGGCATAAACGTCTTTTATTAATTCCTAATTTTAAAACAAAATCCGGATTGTCTGATTTGTGTGATCGACATTTTGCTATATTTCAGGAATAGGTCATTGATTGATTGATTGATTTTACAGGTGTCTAGTTCCAATCAAAATGTTGAAGGTAGTATCGCGCTTGTTGCTTGTTGCCTCATGGCTGAGGCCACTCTTCTAGGATATGGTGGTGGATTAGGAGGGTATGGTGGATACGGAGGATATGGAGGTTTCCAGGGAGGTTATGGTGGACTATATGGCGGATTGGGAGGATACGGAGGTTATGGCGGATTTGGTGGATACAGTGGATTGGGAGGGTACGGTGGTTATGGCGGATATGGTGGATACAAAGGATAGAGTTATTGAGCAGGTATGTTTCTGTGTATATCTTTCTCGTATATCATAAATATTGTTTATATCCATCAATTCACATTATTTAATATCTCCTGAACAATAATCTCTACCAGATGTCTATCGCATTATTTATTATTTTCGGTGTTTCGACCGCCATGATATATTTTATTCTTCTGTTCTACTTTATATATCCACTTCTGGTACGAATCTCACCTCAGCCATTGCTATTTTCACGAAGGAGACAACAATCACAATCATCATTGCTGCAACAACTATCACGACTACGACAACATTAACAAAAACAACGACTATGGTCGTTGTAAGGCTACGCAAGAGTCTCGTTGGTCACATCTGTTGCAGATGGTAGGATAACTTTCCATTGCCCTACGTCCTAATAAATATCCTAAATAACTCTTCCACCCAAATGAGACATCGGGTATACGATAGTAACGAAACCGGTGTAACTTCGCTAATCTCTGTACAGTATTGTCTACCTTAACAAACTTCTCCATATACATAACACTTGTTCTTAAACAACAATATTTGGTAAACCCTTAAATTTACAGAAAAAGATATTTCCGTTCAAAGCCTTTCATATACTACAAAGTGTGTTGATCTATTTGACGTTTGTTATTGACGGAGGAGGCCCCTGGTGGCCCAGTGGTCTTACAATATTCATACATCTCACCTCTTTCCGCGTGAGGTCGAATCTTGGCTGGACCAACGCGGTATGTGAGAAAGTATGTCAGAAGCTCCCCATGGATCGGTGGTTCTTCCAAGGTTCTTCCTGCACCAGATATACTGGCCGCCATGTATAGACTATCATGTGCTGAACAATGGCGTTGAACTCCAAAAACCAAATCAAACCAGACCAGTCGTTAATGACGGATTTTAACTGAACATCTTTCATAATCAGTTTTATTTTTCTTGTTCTTGATTTTGCTTACATTTATTGAACCAGTCTGGACCCAGTTAGTCAAACGACATGGGCATCCTGGGAATTTCAAAAGATAAGATTATGTATCATGTAGTCTGCAAGACTACCATTCCTCATGCATCCGGAGTGGGATTATAGTTAAAAGGAACTAGCTCCGTCCAATCAGGCACTGCTTGTTCTCGAGAAGTATCGCCTTTTAATATATGTAATATTTACTTTCCTCTAGCTTTATGGTGTCTATTTCTTTAGGGAAGATAAAATGTTTCAAGTGTATCCATATTAATCAACAATACTCGAGCCAATGATATTGCATTGTTTTCTTTCTTCGTCAGATTCACGGTTGCTAGACTTTTCCATATCTACCGCTCCAACACGCCTTTACCTACATCTAAAGCGGTCCAGATGTCGTCAGACATTGACGTGATATGCTATGAGTCATGTCTTGAGTCAAAGTGATATGCTTTCTTTAGAATAAAACAATTATAGTAACTGATGACTTTGTATCTATTTTTTTCTGTAAAGTTCTCTATGTTCTCCGTCCAAAGCGCTTTTATTATCGGACTAAGAAAAGAGCTGTTTTCACAGAGGAAAACGCTTCTATTATCTCAAAAACAAAAGCGCTTGTATTATCACAAAGAGGGTAGCGCCTATATTATCATATAGAGGAAAGCGCTTGTATTATCACACAGAGAAAAACACTTGTATTATCATATAGAGGAAAGCGCTTGTATTATCACCCAGAGGAAAGCGTTTATATTATCACACAGAGGAATACGTTTGTATTATCACAAAGAGAAAGTCGCTTGCATTATCACACAGAGGAAAGCGTGTATATTATCAAACAGAGGGAAGCGCTTGTATTTTCACACAGGAAAAAGCGCATGTACTATCACATAAAGAAAAGAGCCTGTAATATCACACAGAGGAAAGCGCTTGTATTATCATAAAGAGGAAAGCGCTGGTATCATCACACAGAGGCAAGCGTTTATATTATCACATAGAGGAAAAATTCGCTTGTATTATCACATAGAGGATAGCGCTTGCTAGGAAAAGGGATACAAATCTGTTAAATGTGAACAACCAGCATTCCCGACTTTAATCTGTCTTTCTTGTTCCTTTTGAGAAAGTCTATCTCGTTGCACCGCCCCCAACTACCTCGATTTATTTGCGTGTCTGACTATCTCTGCTTGTATTAGTGTTTTTGTCTATATCTCTTTCTTTAAATCTTCTCTTTCATACGTCTGCATTGCACACACACACACACACACACACACACACACACACACACACACACACACATATATATATATATTCTGTTTGCGGATCGGATTTGAACTTTCATTCCATCATACACTGTAGTGACATAAAGACAATTGCATCATTATGACAATCTACAAATTTAAGGCGGTTATTGTCAGTTTGCACATTGAACACGGTTATTGTCAGTTTGCACATTTAACGCGGTTATTGTCAGTTTATACATTGAACACGGGTACTGTCAGTTTGCACATTCAACACGTTTATTGTCAGTTTGTACATTGAACACGGTTACTGTCAGTTTGCACCTTTAACATGGTTTAGTACCATACCTTTTCCTGATAGAAGATCTGAAACGAAAATAAATATAAAAAAATCAACTATACAAAGAATTTGGAATACAAAAAATCAAGCGTGGATGAAATACTCTGTTTGATGAATTAAAAATACAATACACAGAAGCATTTCACAAGTAATCAGTTGAGAAGTTGTCAGGAATATGGATCAATATTGGACAGTGAAGAAACTTTGCTAGGTACAGGAGAAATTGTGACAAGAGACCAAGTGTGACGACGCTATGGTCTTAAAATAAGGAACAGGAAAAAGTGAAAACCAGCAAGTTTGGTAAAATTAAAAATATAATTTATTTTCCTAAAATACAAAGTGAACAGGTAAAATAACGTTTTATCACAAGTCCATAGGTATCAAGTATTCCGAATTATATCAGGTGATATTCCGAACGAACTTTAAGCTATTGTGCTGATGTGCCAATAGTTTTGATCTACCACAGTGATATAATCCACAATGTCTTTAAATGAATTCGTAGTGATTCTAATGCACCCACCAAATCCTAATGCCTGAACACTTTGAAATTCCAATCAATAATTGAAATAAATAAATAAATCATCTCAAATGATTACAACTACATTACTTCTCTAACATTGATGTATATGTATGAATAATTAATTCTCAGTAAATCATCCCTTATATAAAAAACGAAGACGTTATACAGAAATGGATGAGAATCGGATATTCATTCTAGATCATTACAACTGGTAAACAAGGCCAAGTACGTTAACAGCTAGCCCACCAGGAATGAGGTCATATTAGTTTTTCAAGAAAACCCTTAACCTGAACTGAAATCTTATCAACACGCTTACTTCAATTAGAATACAGGACATTATTTTGAAACTATAGAATGGGTTTACTAAAATGACCTCACCTTAAAGTACAAACTCGCAATCAAACAGAAAATTAACACTTTATACGGTATTTACTAAATTACCATTATAATCTATGATCATGAAAATTAACGCACGTAATATAGATATACATAATACAAGTCAACTGTGCAATATAGCTGGCAATAGCGTCATGTGAAATATTTCATTAGCTTGTATATGGAATAAACAAATCTATTCTTGTTCTGGTACAAACATATATAAATTTAACAATCAGAATAAACAAGATCAGAAGCTGATTTTCCTATCTCATGCAAGCAAAAAAGAATTATTTCCATCAATAATAACACTATCTTGCAAAACACTATTGAAGATAGAAACAATGTAATGTCAAGAAAATTTTATGTCTATTTTTAAATTTTATAATGGGAAAAAATGAAACTGTCTTTGTTTGAAACCTAACTTACTGGAAAATGGATAATGGTTGCTTAGACAATGAAAAATAATTTGTCTGAAAGGAAATTAGATTCATGGAAATATTTGTTAAATTTAACATGCACCGATGGATTCAAAGAAGAAAGAATATCAACATTAAACCAAGGTATCCGAATATGTGTTTGGGAATATTGGGTGCACATCTGAATAATAGACAATCACTTGTTCGATCACCTGAAATAACCAAGCTTTTGTTAAATTAATACTTAAATTCGTTACAGTATGGGGAGAATTAAGCCGTAATGAAGAGATTATAGAAATGTTTCAGGACATTAGCAAAATATGTTCTGTTCAATTGGATTATACACTTGGTAAAAGAATACATTTAATTTTATGAAATATGATAACAAAGGAAACTTCTTCAGCGAGCTATAACGACTATTTGAAACATCAATCAAAGAACAAATGATTAGCATGGAGTTTCTCATTCTGAAAAATAATATTAGTGCACTGACAAAAGATAATAAATGCAAGCAAAGAGAGCAATCAGTTATTTTTAGAAAGTACGGGAAATAATCAATATATTCCAGCTGGTCATTATTCATAGATTTAAAACACAAATAAATACCTTTTGCGGAAGCATGCTACAGCCAACAGTAAGAACTAATTTATGCATGTGTTTTTCCTTGTTACTGTTTTATCCTTCAGGCAACATTGTCTACTATTTATTAGTTTAATTGACAGACTTAAAATTTTACTAAAGAGTTTAGCAACGCACATTTGATTGTACATTTGTTGGTACAGTGCTAACGATTTTGTCAGGAAAAAGGATTTTTACTACCAGGTAATCTATTCTTTAAAACGTCTTAAGTAGAAATGGAATAATTAATTTTACAATTGTTTAGTCTCGACATTTGAAGTCGAACCAACTGATATATTAAAATTTACTTTAAAACCATCCTTCATGCAGTTGTGAGAGCAGATTTAAGTGCAGAATGGTAAACATATTTAATGTTTTGTTTCAGTCCACATCTTATTATGTGTTAACTGAATTTTGTAGCCAGCATGTACGCACACTTAACATTTGGCTGAAGGTTTTGGAGTTTTTCAATGCTGATAAGATGCGATTTTGTTGCTGTGGTTGTATTGATGGTTCACCTACAGATTGAAAACTCTAAGAATAAATAGCTTTACAGTTAGGCCAAATGAACACGATGTAAAAAAATCCTGATTATTCTGTTCGAATTTGTTTCATTTCTTTCGCCTGATTTTGAGTCTTGTGATTTTGTCCATTCTATTAACATATTAAAAAAGTTGTAAACTAAATTCAACTCATCATGGATCGTTTGTCTTTTGTGAAGTTACCTATCACGTTCGCTGCCTTCCATTTTAGTACAGGGAAATGTTTCAAATTAACCAGACTTTATTTCATGATTTTAACAAAACTTCGCTGCAAGATGGTTTACAATTTGTGATAAATAATTTTAAAGCTGTCTCGGTACACAAAATAAATGGATTTTACGATATCGATAAAATATGCAGAGAAGTTAAAGACTGCGATAACTGAGTTCAGAAATTACTTTTATTACAAATCTTGATATAAGATATACAACATAAATGCAACACCAAAGTAAATGATGATTTTACAACGAAGACAGAAGACGAAAATAATGAAATGATGAAACTGGCTGGATTATGAACAACACAAGAAATAGAGATTTAAACATCAACAAAGGCACGACATTAAAGGTGCACAAATCAATATTCTGAGGAAACATTAAATAAATCTCTAAAACAAAACTCTAAAGAAGCTTGGTAAGCTGAACAGCATAACTTTCCGACCATAGAGTTCACGAAAAGCACATGGAGTTACACAAATAATAGAAGTCAAACTTTCACATTTGAAGAGTGGCGACGTCGTTTTTGAAGTTTATAATAACACAAAGAGAATCTGTATACATAATTGAGCAACTGCAACTGTTATCGTTGATGATGAATACTCTGTCTAAACATGAGTCGGATCAAGACCTACATCCCAGAAAGAGAAATTCATCTTGTGGAAACACCGGCTGTACGGATATGATTAGATACAGCGAAATGAGAGGCAGTACAACATACCACGGAGCTAGATGCTTCCAACCTATGCCAAATGACCTAAAGTAAGTTGACATGAAAGAAAGAGTGACATCTCTAAACAATTAACTACGAGTGCTTCAATTTTAATGATCTATCTCATAAGATGATTTCATATCGATGTTTGCCACAACTTTGAATCGCAAAGTTAGTTATATACACATTAAATGACGGAGGATTCAATATACATTGAATATAACGGACACAGTAATCTTTACTGAAAATGAAAGTGGAGAGCGAAGAGGTAGATATATACTCTCCATTTTGACCTTTCACTGAGTGCATGACCTTTCACTGAGTACATGATTGAGTGTTTTCCACATAGCCGGAAACTGCTTTCAATCTCACTAATATTACTTAACACAGAATGCAGTTAAATAAATTATTAATCACCCTAGCTTCAATATAAAAAAGAATTTTTAAAAAACAAATATTTTAATGACATAGACGTAATTATCGACACAAATGTTTTTGCTTCAGTACTTCGGTGTGGGCAAGAGAGAGCGAGAGAGAGAGTTTATATATATATATATATATATATATATATATATATATATATATATATATATATATAACACCAATAGTTTTAAACTGAAAGAAAATTTAACTTAATTGAATATTTTCAGCAGTTAAATTAGGAATTGAAACAAAAATTAAAACCTTTTCGGATTGCATTGGTAAAGTACTTATTTTTCTGTAAAAGAGATATATCATTTTTAATTGACAACAGCAGCAGAAGATGTAATCATCATCATCATCATCATCATCATCATTATTATATAGCCATTGGAATGTAAACATGTTACTGTGAAACCACCATTTAGCTGCTGTACTGAACATTTCTCTTTGCGTGTTATAGTGCAGCAGATGCATTTAGCAGGGCTTCACACTTAATAATTTTTTTTTTCTTTTACTTTATGTTTCTTATTCCTTGTAGCTTTGCTTTCTTTTTCCGGTATCACATCACAAAAGTTCCTTTAATCCGAACTATTCACACCAAAAATAGCATTGGACTGGCTGCATTGCAATCCGAAATCATTGTATATGTTTATAGTCATTGTGAACTTAGCTTACATTGATTGCAGTGGAACTATTATGTTCATTCTTTCCTTTATCAGATCTGTATTTAACTGACAGTGCAACCAGTGAACAGGTTTAGTTTGCAAACTACATTTAAATTTAATGCTGTGTGTGAATGCTTGGATGTAAGGCAGTGTTGCTGTTCATTATGATAACACAGATAACAATTTCATTATCTTTCAAAGGTATAACCCGAAGGGAGCAAATTCAATTTTCTTTTTTCCCATCATCAATATACTTTTAATACCTATTACTTTGAGAAACTCAGCAATACCACATATCAAGAATTAAAAGTTTTATGTGTATACTTACAAATGTGAACTACTACCACTACAACTACTACTATTACTACTACTACTACTACTACAACTAATGATCATAATAATAATAGTTTATGTCTATAATAATAAAACGTGAGGAAATAATAATAATAATAATAATAACAATAATAATAATAGTTTATTTGTATAATTATAAAACGTGAGGTAATATTAACAATAATAATAATAATCATCATCATCATCATCATCATCATCATCATCATCATCACACATTTGCCATTAGCGTTTGTATTTTCCCGTTCATCTGTTGCATGTACCTTACAACTAGAACTTCAACAACTGTGTCAGTGACATGAAAAATAGGAGTTTATATTTTAGGAAATATTAGAAGACAGATGGACTATCATAGATGGAAAATAATGTTTCAGCTAGGGTTTTGTATTTTTATAGTTGTGATTGAGGTTTATTTAGTTTTGGAAATTAAAATAAAATTCCTTCAAGTATTGGTAATGTGTGTAGTTCTTTGTTATATCTTTAAGTTCAAATATATGCAAATTTATTTTGTGTTTCTCATGTCGAGAACAAACTTTTTCATTGCAGGTGTAATTTACCAAATAAAGTGTTTCCCTAAATATTGACAGTATTTTAAACGTTTTCATAATTATCTTTGACAGAGATACTGTTTGAATAAGAAAACACAGAGAGAGAGAGAGAGAGAGAGAGAGAGAGAGAGAGAGAGAGAGAGAGAGAGAGAAATACCTATTATCACCGTGCATTTTTAAAAAGATGGAAATTGTCTCCCTACACGTCTGCCTGTCTTCTACTCCATGGAAGATATAGAGTTCAAATTCTGGGATATGTTTTGGGAGTAGTCCTTAAAATTTAATATAGTATTGTAGGTGGAGATCTGAAAGATGTTTTGTATCATTTGAAGTCTAGTTGTGTAACATGTATAATGGGCTTTTGCAAGGGGTGTATTCTGTGGGGATAGAGCCTCGGATAGCAACTTTGAAAATGTTGAGTTCACCACCCAATTCCATATATAAGTTTGAAAGTTGTTTTTGTGTCATTTCAAAACCAGTTCTATAAAATGTGTAATGGGCTTTTTGAGTTACACCTTCTGGTCTTATGCAACGAGAGGATTCTGTGTTGATACTGCTCGCGGGGCACAACTTGGAATCTGTTGAGTTCCCCACCCAATAACTACATAATGTTTAAGAAAGACACGAGACAGTGCATCCAATACAAACTATATGTCATTTCCCAAGGGTTGGAGACTTGCCTCGTGGTTATAACTTGGAAACAGTCGGAATCTGGTGGTATAGACTGGAAGAGTGGTGATATGCAATGCCATGTCATTTATCTAATCCTACGGTCTCTTTCTGTATCTTACTTTGAACTGCACTGATTTGTATGTTTAACCATGTAATCATCCAGCGTGAAAACTGCGCAAGCGACACTGCCCACAAAATGTGAAACTAGTGTGGGTAGAAACTTGTGTAATTTGTGAACAAAATCTTCTAATACTATTCTGCTTGGAAGATTTACTGAACCCAGCTCAATGACTGGATGTTATTTTGTAATTATACACATCGGAACTAGTGTGTGTTATCGTCCTTTCTTGAACACTATCGTCGCAGATAATATAAGATAGTGCAAAGTAAAACAAAAAGAGATAATAAAGGAAAAGAAAAGTTAAGATAAATTTATTTTTATATACGGCATGATTATAAAAAACAATTAAACATAAGAATTTATTCGGTAGAGCCCTGACAATAAAGACATCAATGACCTTAAAAATCTACATTTACTTTTAGTGTTCCGTTTGTTACCCTGTAACAGATGGAATTAGTAGCATGAAAATTTGTAAACTTTGACTTATATGTAAGACAAAGGTGTCATATCTATGACTTTGATGCTTCTTTTTTCAAGGTTGAAGGTGGACATTGCTATGTTTGTTTAGAGTTCTGACTCGCAAATTATTAACATAGGAATAGACATATTTGCTTACACAAGAATATACATATAATTTATATTAATTTTATATTACGATTTGATGTTGTCATTTAACACTTTGATGGACTTAATCGGTACGGCCTCTTCTGAGGTCAATATATATATATATATTTTCTGTGTCCAAGCTGTCACCCAGAACCTGCTACGTTGTTACGCTGTGATATCATATCATGTGATATGGAATCAAACGTTTCACGCTGTGATATCATAGCTTGAATCACGTGCATCAAAAATCAATTTGAAGATTACTCATAGATTGTATTAGGACCGTAACTCGAAAGCCATTTGAGGTTTTGTAATTAAACTCGGGTTTAAATCATAATTTCTCAGTAAATTATTTACTTTTCATGGTATTTTCATCAGGGACGAGATAATAGATCAACATAATCTATTTTTTCGCAGCTCTCTAGCTCACGAATTCTCATGGACAGTAATAGTGACATGAACACTTGGCATATTCATGCATCATAACCTAAAGTCATCTCAACAAGTACATATTTATGTTCCAGTTTTCAAGTCAAGGTCAATATTCATGTCTGGGCTGTAGTCCAGTCGCAGTTTCAAACTGAAAATGAAATATTTTGAATGGTTTTTCGTTTAACACTCTTTAGATCTTATCTACACGTTTAAGGATAGAGTCATCTCAAGGCTACTTATCTCTCTCTCTCTCTCTCTCTCTCTCTCTCTCTCTCTCTCTATATATATATATATATATATATATATATATATATATATATATCTTGCCAAATCTTGAACTAAAAGCCCATATGAAGAAAGATGTAACTAAACATGCCAATATCCCTGATGGCACCAGTATTTCATATATCATGTAAATTTTAAAACTGAGAAAACAGTCATGTGTGGTCGAACCTTCCATGTATATTTAAGGCAACTTTGGTTTCTGATGACATTCATTTAAAGTACACAGAAAACAGGTAGAAAACATATTTTCCACAACTACCTTAAAAAGTGCAACTGTAAAATTTTAACCAAAGAATTGTGGGAAATATTTCTCATGAGATGATGTACTAACGCATGTGTGTCTCTTTGTCTTAATGAGAGTAAGGCAACAAACACAATGTTTGCTACGTGTAGGCTCGTACAAATGTAACAAAAGAAAAGAGTGAAATCAGGAAGCTTTGTAAATTTTAACAAAATAATTTATTTCCCTAGAAAACAAGATAAAAATATGAAATAGGACTTACGGTTTGTGAAAACAGTCCAAAAATTAATCCTAGAATTGAGAAATATAAGTCCTATCACTAAACATTTCTAATTGAATCCAGGTTCGAATATCAATGAAGTTCCAAAATAGAATGCAATGACGTCAGATGAGGTCGTTGTACTGATGGCAACAATTCCTCGTTGAAACACAATTTATAATGTTCTGTTTAGAATTCCAGAATAAATTTCCACTGAACATCTTTGTCCCAGAAATTTTATAAAAAATAGCACTTGCGTGGTTTTCTAGAGAATAAATTATTAAATTCCAAAAAAGAGATGAACTTCAAAACAAGCTGGCATCAACAATAGAAACACCTTGAGCTCTGAGGTGTAGGAATACGACTGCTAAATCTACTAGAGAGCGTCTGTTTAAAGCCGCGATTTTAGATCACATGGTAGCTCACGTGACGGGCTACTAGATCAGTAATTTGAAAATCGCAGTAAATTAAATGCTATTTTACACGTACGCTAGAAATGCCCTATCTAAAAATCAGATTCCCACACTGGAATAAATTAAAAAAGAAAAACTGTTTACAATTCACCTAACACGTGGGCCGAACATGACCTTGGTAATCATTTTCGCTTAGTGTTTACAAAACGTCTCAACCAAGGTGAGCTACAAATAATGATAATGTAATACCTTTTACGTTCAAATCAGGTCAAAACGGAGAAGTGATTTTTCGAAAGTAGTCAAATCCCGTAAAAAATTATCATTACAATAAGATGTAATGAAACAAAAATAAAATAAACAAGAATTTAAAACTAACACACAAGCAATTTAATTACATATACATAACAATGGTGACATCTTATTTAAAATCATTTCATTTAATATTATCAAGAATTTTCTAGTCATTGTTCTTTTCTTATGGACTCCATAGCAACCATTAATCTTTTACATCAACCACATAGAAAAATATATTTCAATATTTCTTAAACTACTATAGGACTAGATATAGCCTGCTACGAGAGAAATCATTTCTCGGGGGGGGGGGGACCTTGTATTTTCTTCCGACTAGAACTTAAATTTTGTATCTCAAGATAATTATTTCTTCAGCTAATATAATGCATGTAATAAGTTGATTTTGTCCATAAATCAGAACAAGAATATGTGTTCTTAGGTTATTTATGGCACAACAACCATTTTCGGAAGAACTCTTAGGGCCCCTTCCTATATCCGAAAATTAAATTTCTGGTTCCGAAGTTCAATGCAACCAAATGAAAAATCTCTGACCCTAGGTTAACCTGCATGTTGCTATTATTTCTTTTTTCTTAGGTGAACGTGAGTCTAGTGCTTCATCTGATGGACTCTTGTTCGTTTTAACCTTATCTGAAATGTTTAAATTAGATATCATTGGCATATTACAATTCACTTTATTTCTTAAAAAGAGACGTCCCTTGAATACTAACCATTAGTCAAGAGTTGCGTGGTAGTGAAGAGGCTCTCGCACTCCGTCCGTCTTTCTCTGTCTATCATTCACTTAGAATACTGATGAATAACAGTGACACTTTTTTCATCTGATATCCAAAGAAACATGAACCTCAGCATTTGATTTATCATTTATCATAATATAATCTGTACGTTTTTCTTTACAATGCATTGTTTATGTGAATGAATCATTTATTACACTCATCAATCATTCATCAGAATATCACCTGTTCATCAGCATTTATTGCACGAGTCACCAGTACGACGCAAATACAACAACTTCAATTAAACAGTAATTGCATATGAGCAAGGACAAAAAGGTTTCATAATTTGACATTTTTATTTAATTGTCTGAGATTCATTTAGTTCAGTTTGAAGTTACTTGTCCAATGCCTGTATGAAAACTGGTTGAAATCAAAAAGGTTTGTTCATTGCAGAAAATAATAATTCTTTTTCCCTTACTGTTTTGAGGAAACATTAGTAACACACACAC
>JAECUM010047988.1:0-29192 GCA_016617855.1 Megalonaias nervosa
ATATATATCTGTGTGTGTTCGTGCGGCTTTTGGGGTCGATCGACAATGGAAGAAATAGCAATATGATTTAAACTTGTCATCAGACATTTACCTCAAAATCCAATGAATCTGGTTCTTGCGGGCACACATTCTACATCAAACGGTTAACTGGCGGATGAGTGATATAGGTCATAGCAGACTGAAATCGTTCCAATTGAACACTTCTAACATTTTATCATCAACAGTCCTCCCATGCGGAGCGTGTACATCCCGAATTCCATCTTCAATGATCAGAAAAGAGAAAAGTCGGACGTTTTTCTGTTGCGCCGTGAAATAATTATTTCGCGTCAGTTTATGCGTTACGCAAATTGTTCATGACGTTACGTCATTCCATAGCATTAAATAAAGAATTTTAAAATATAGACCAGTGATAGATTCAGTTGCTCTGTTACGTCTTACATACATCTCTCTTCATTCGGACGCTCTTGGCCACCAGTAGTTTTTGCTGGGTGACAGCCACGGCTAAAAACGTCCCCTTTCTATGTCACGCTCGCGTAGCACATCAGCTCTTTCCGCTGGACACTGCACCGACACTGGATGCTGCCGTCCGTCTGCCTTTGAAAAGACTACACAAATGACCTCTTGTTACCCATGTCAAAGGAAGGTAGTCGAGACATATAATAATACAACTACCCTGAAATGATACCTTCTAAATGTTGTGATCATCAAAATTAATAAAGATAATTTTCCGCGTATTGATTGATTCTAAATGTTTTGATCATCAAAATCAAGAAAACAGTTCTGCGTATTATTCTGTAACTACAAGATTTTTTCTTTTTTAACATTGAATTACCTTCACGCAATGGGGCCCCGAGTGGCCGAGTGGTCTAAAGCGCTCTCCGTTACGGTTCACAGCCATCTCACCTCTGTCTGCGTTGGTTCGAGTCTTGGATTCGGCGATTTTCGATATGTGGGAAAGCTTGCCAGTAGCTACTCGTTGGTCGGTGTTCTTCTCGGAGATTTGCCGGTTTCTTTCTCCACCATTAATACTGGCCGCCATGTATAGCCTATCGTGTGCTGAAAATGGCGTTAAGCCCCACAACAACAACAACAACAACAACAACAACCTTTACGCAGTATGAAAACCATCTGAGGACACCAGCTTCTTGTTTCGACGAGTGCCTCCTTCTTCGATGTCCTCAAATGTGACCTCCGATGCTTCTTCGATGATGGTGTTGGTGGGTGCCTGCTCACCAAGAGACCTGTCAACAAGTGTAAACGCATGCAGGCATACTTTCAACATGAAAACATTATAGTGGGTTGTTAACTTAGTGTGAGAAAGTCATCCTGTAATGCTGAGTACAAAGGTCTATGTCAAAGTAATTGGTTCAATTATTTAAAAAGTTTTTGGATATTATAGTTTGTGTGACTGTCTTTTAATATTTAAGGACACTACCTGACTATTATTCATTCACATACCGCACTTTCAATTATTGTTACCTGTCTTCGATTACTTTGGTGTCGGCAGGGCCATCTCGTGTAATGTCGAAGGCTTCATCAGCAATAGAGGCGTCATCTGCGATGGAGGAGTCATCTGTGACAGAAGCGGCTTTGATTTTGTGATATGTCAGTGTTAAATGCGTCGTTGACGAGATACATAGCATTTGCGACTGCGTTAATGACGTACGTTACGTTGAAATTCACTCTACTGCTTTCAACATCAGCTCTAGATGGTGAGTCAACGGTGGATGTAGCGTCATTGGCTGAAGAGGCGACGGAACTTCCGGCACTAAAGTTTAGGTTGAATGCCACAGATAGCTGATTTTATGCTGCGTTTGTGTCGGGTTGAATCCATAAGTGAAGAAGCAGCAGAAGAACTGTTCAGTCTGAAAACAATAGTAAAATATTGATGACATGTCGGGGATATTTTATTGGAATCGAGGAACATATGGACTATATCTTTTGGGTACCTTTAAATAATTCATCATACAACTGCCGCCTTTTACACCGGTGCATTAAACCCTTCGTTAAACTTGGTCTTACCTTTTCGGCCACATCAGTTTCTTCCGCCTCCAATACGGGAATCCGTTCAACGAAGATACAATATACGAAAGATATGCCTTCTGCACTGTTCACAGCGACTCTGTGTGTGGCTGTATTCATAACGGTGCAGTAATTAATATATTGCTAGAATTGATTTTACATGTTCGTATTTATCATGAGAAAATGCCTTCGTTAGGTTTGTGTTTTGTTCTTGTAATGCAATAAAGCTCAATAAATAAATAAATCAATAAATCAATGAATAAAGTAAGTACAACAATTAATAAAGACGGTGATATTGAAAGAGTGTTCAGTCAGTCAGATCGACGACAATAATAATAATAATAATAATAATAATAATAATCTCCTTTTTAAGTATTAGTTTCCATTTTATTTGTCGACAGGAATATGATCAATGGAAAATTTCATTGATTTTCTAAAACAAAAATTTTAGAATGTGTAACGGGTCCTTAAATATTTCATTTTGACTCAGTCATCTTAACTCTAGAAGGCCTCATGGTAGATTAGTTCCGTAACTAATTGAGTTGCCTTCGCTAAAATAAAGTTATTATTATTATTATTATTATTATTATTATTATTATTATTATTATTATTTATATTATTATGTTTATTATTATGTTTATTATATTATTATGTTTATTATTATTATTACATCACATGGGATGAAGCGTTTAAGAGAATAACCGTGTTTATGACCATCTTTGTAACAGAGAGTAGTAGTTTGGTCCTACTTGGCCAGTCCAATTTTACTAAAAATAGGTCCAATTGAATTTGACTTCAGGACGTTGGTCATTCCATTGGAACCACTATGATGTACCAAAATTTTCGCAAGATTGTTTTCCCAAATTTAAGAAGGCAGACCTTCTACTTCAGTTCCATTTTGAAATCAGTCTTAAACGTGTTGGTGTTGCTTTTTTTTCTGTTACTTATTTTAAGACTAGATTGTGCAATATATATATATATATATATATATATATATATATATATATATATATATATATATATATATATATATATATAGATAGATAGATAGATAGATAGATAGATAACGCCGTATCCGGGTTACAATATTTTTTGGTCCTTCTTTTTAGCTTTTCGTTAGAAAGAATAATGCGAATCCGTATGGAATAAATATCGAGAGTATTTATTTGCAAATTACCTTAAGTACAAGAACATGTGAACATGCAATCACTGAATCTATCTATCTATCTATCTATCTATCTATCTATCTATCTATCTATCTATCTATCTATCTATCTATGATTGAAAAGGGTTGTAGATGATGACATCATCGATATAAGCATCACAATTATCTAGACCAGGGATAATTATATTCATCAAACGTTGGAAGGTACTTGGCGAACCATTCATCCCAAACGGCATCACTTTGTATTGATAAAGTACATCTGAAGTTACGAATGCCGCAATTTCCTTCTCCCTTTCCGTTAGTGGAATTTGCCAAAATCCTTTCAGAGGTCAAATTTGGTGACATACTTGGCATTTCCAATTTTATCAATGTAGTCATCGATTCTTGGTAATGGAAATGAATCTGTTTAGTCACACTGTTCACCTTTCTATAATCAGTGCACATACAGAAAGTTTTATCTGGTTTCGGAACAAGTATACATCGTCAACTTCAGTAACTTTTACTGGGGTCTATGAGATCATTCTCCAGCAAATACTGAATTTCTTTTTTCAAGTATACCTGTTTGAGAGGGTTCATCCTATATGGGTGTTGTTTCACAGGTTTGGAATTTACAATTTCAACATCATGAAAAATATTGTTTGTTCTTGTAGGAACATCTCGAAATAAGTGCTCATATTCAAATAATAACTGTTTAAGTTCCATTCTTTCTTGATGTTGCAAATGTGAAAAAATTTGGTCCCGATTATTCATAATTTCTGAATTCCGAAGATTTGTTGCTCCAAAATCAATAGTGTCCGATTGAATTCCTTCACTTAAATCCTCAGTGAGTGGGGCAGGTACAGCTAAATTAATTGCATGAGTTTCCTGGCTATTTCTCTCAATATACTCCTTTAACATGTTTATGTAGCAAAGTTGTTTTTGTTTTCCCCTCCTAGGAGTATTTATGATGTAATTTAGATCATTTACTTTCGTTTCAACCGTGTAGGGACCATAATAGTTGGCCTGAAGAGGATTTTGTGGATTGGGCAAGAGAGCCAGAACTCTATCACCAGGCTGAAAACTCGTTTCCTTTGAGTTTTTATAATACCTTAATTTCATTTTTGACTGAGGAGAGTGCAGATTCGCTCTTGCATCCTCACACCCCTTTGATAACATATACTTGAAATTGGAAACATAATAAAGAAGATTGAGTTCAGTATCTTCATCAGAAAGGAGTTTCTCTTTTAACAACTTCAATGGCCAACGGACAGTATGTCCGAAAACCAGTTCAAAGGGACTGAATCCTAAAGATTCCTGAACTGACTCCCTAACAGAAAACAATAGTAAATGAATTCATTTATCCCAATCTTTACCCGTATCAAAACAATATGATCGAATGATATTTTTCAAAGTCTGATGAAATCTTTCTAAAGGCCCTTGACTCTCAGGGTGAGAGGCAGAAGATTTGAATTGTAGGATGCCTAATTCGTGCATAAAGTTGCTGCAAAATTCCAGACATAAATTTGACCCTTGATCAGATTGGACAGATTTAGGAAGGCCAAATCGAGTGAAAAAAAAAACTTTATGAAAGCTTCTACTCTTGTTTTAGTTTTAAACTTCCTCAAAGGAATTGCCTCTGGGAATCTTGTTGACTCACACATAATGGTCAAAAGGTATTGGTTGCCTGACTTGGTCTTAGGTAAGGGACCAACTCAATCTAGCATTATTCTACTAAATGGTTCGTCAAATGCAGGAATAGGCTGCAGATGAGCCTTAGGTATCTTCTGATTGTTTTTTTTTTTTTTGTTCACCTTTGACAAGTATGACAAGATCTGCAATATTTACAGACATCACGTTTGATTTTTGCCCAATAAAAGTGATTCAAGATCTTATGATCAATCTTATTAATCCCTTAATGACTAGCCAAAGGAGTTTCATGGGCCAGACTAAGTATTTCCTGTCTGTAAGAGTTTGGAACTATAATTTGATAGTTCACTGACCACTCATCACCAGCAGGTACCTCGGTAGGTCTCCATTTTCTCACAAGAATTCCATTTTAAATGAAATAACAGACAGGTACTTCAGTTGCTTCAGTTTCTCTAATGGCCCTCTGAAACTAACAGGAGATCTCAGGATCCTTTTCCTGTTCGACGACAAGTGATTGTCTTTTGTCACAATGAGTACAAAAAAGACAATGAGTAGTCAAAAGAGAATCACTGTGATCAATATCTTTTGATTGATCCAAACAATAAGTGAAAGTGACCTCATCAAAAGCCTGACCAATACATGTGTCAGCTAAAGGAATAGTTTCCTATCAAAATCATTCTCAAGAGCTTTCTTTGCCTTAGCTCTAGTAACTGCACAAGCTGAGTATAAATCAGGGAATTCCTTTTCAATTGGATCAACTTTCTGATCCAAGCAAGGCTTGTCAGTTACAAGTGGATTAACCACAAACTTATTTCCAGCTAGTTCCTTGCATAGTAACAAATGAATGCCCTCAACGGGTAAATTAAATAGTATTCCGACTGTCACAGGTCCTGAAACTAAGTCTGATGACAAATTTACGCAATGGAGAGGAACAGTAACAAAGCCGCACTCTACTCTCTTAATAAGAACACTCTCATTAGAAGAAGACTTCTCAGAAAAAGGCAAAGTACCTGATAATAAAAGACTTTGAGAAGCTCCTGTGTCCCTTAAACTTTCAACAGGGATAGGATCGGCCAAATCACCCAAGAGTGATATAGAACCCTTCGACATGAATGGGTCATAATTCTCCATAATAAAATCAGACTGGGGTTTATTAGACACAACAAATGTATTGCTTTCAGTACATGGCCATGACCTTGACCTCTTAGAAATAAGAGCATTTGGGATAGGTCTATCTTGATTCTGATGCTTATATTTCGATTTGAAGGAATTAGAAATAACGTGTATTTTCTTCTTGCAATAGGTAAACGTAGGAAGAGACAAGGATGTCTGATCAAGCTCATCAGAAGCTTTTCTTAAAGTTGTGCCAGGTTGAGTTTTAGAAAGAATTGTATTAGACTGAAATACCTTTTTACCAGAAAACTGCCGACTGGAAGTCTTCCCCACAATAGGAACATTATAAGCTACGAAATACTCGTCAGCAGCAAGAGCAGCATTTTCCAAGGTTTTATTCTTATGCTCTTCAAGATAAGTCTTAATGACACTATGGACACAGTTCTTGAACTTTTCAAGTAATACAAGTTGTCTAAGACTTTCATAATCTTCATCAACTTTCTTGGCTAAGTACATCTATTAAATAACTGCTCTTTTTGCTCTTGCAAATTCGACATGAGTTTGTCCATCTTCTTTTTTATAGTTCCTGAATGTTTGCCGATAAGCCTCAGGGGCTAACTCATAACCCTTTAAGATGCATTCCTTAACCAGATCATAGTCAGCACATTGCTGTACTGACAGGGATGCATAGATATTTCGGGCTTTGCCAAAAAGTACACACTGTAATAATTGAGTCCAATGCTCCCTTGGCCATTTCAAATTTTCAAAATAAGGAAAATATTTGTCTACGTCTTATTTGCTAAAAGGGGGGACTAGCTTAAAATTTTGAGTAAGAACAAAACATGAATTTGTATGTGAAGTGGGAATGTGCCTTTCACTTTCCAACTCTAATTCTTTTAACCTAATTTGAAATTCCCTTTCATCCTTCTCATTTTGCATTTGCATCTGCCCCTCTCTCTCTCTCCAGCTCTTCCTTATCCAATTGCATTTGTATCTGTTTCTCCTCTTTCTGTCTATCTCTCTCTCTCCTCTTTCTTAAATTGTAACTGCATTTGATTCTCTCTCTTCTCTTCTTCCAATAGTATTTGTCTTTCTTCTTTCTGTAAATGTATTTGTTATTTTCCTTTCTTCAATTGTAACTGCATTTGCATTTGTTTTTCTTCTTTATCATTCTGAAGTTCCAGCTTCCTTAACTCAAATTCCATTTTGTATTTTAATTTTAATTCCTTTACTTTTATATCAATGTCTGATACAGACTTACTGATCGAAACCAAAACACTTTTTTCCAAAACACTCTTTTCTATTAAATACTGGACCAAAATGGTTTCTTTTTCTTACTTTGGTAAAGAAGCTTTTGCCTCAGAAAGATCACATTTTTCGGCAGGTTTAAGCAATTCATCTTTTCTTTAGAACAATCCAACTGCTCATGGGTAGGATTTGAAACAAAATTTCCACTTTTGATGACATTGTGAAAACATCTGTTCATTCAGTAAAGATTTCAAAGATAATGTGAAATAATACCTGGGATTTTAAAAATTCTAACAACTAGGGGAATTTAAATTTCAAAAACAATTTTCTGAAATATTTTGGCCAAAATGTATACATTCCAAGGACAAGGCACCAAGTTTTCTTGTTACGTGTCTAGGCTCGTAGAAAAGTAACAAGAAAAAGAGTGAAACCAACAATCTTTGTAAATTTTAACAAATAATTTATTTCCCTAGAAAAAACAAGATAAAAATGAGAAAATGGACTTACGGTTTATGAATCAAATCGAAAATTAGTCCAAGAATTTAAAAAAGTATAAGTCCTATCAATACAAATTTCTAAGTGAATCACAGTTCGAATCCCAATGAAGTTCCAAGATGGAAGGCGATGACGTCTTCGATGATCTACTTTGTCCTGATGAGTGATGTGTCAACAGTTCCTTGTTGAATCACAAAAGAATAATATTCCAGTTTTTGAATTCTGAATAGCTTTCAATAAATGTCTTTGTCCAAGAATTCTGTAAGGAGTACTTATATGTATGTTTTCCAGAGAAATGAATTCTTAATTCCGAAAAATGAAATTTAACTCAAACTGGTCACGACAAAATCACCTTTAAGCTACAAAGGTTTAGATCACAACTGGCTATTTCACTACAATAACTTGAGTTATAAGACTGACCAATACGCAAAACAGATGCCCGGATGTGGATCAATCCTCTGGAAAACCCTAATTGATACATGCTATTTGACACGTAGACCAGATATGACCTTGACTGAAATCAATGATATATATATAACGGAGAATGATTCATTCTTAACATTGAAATCGAGAGCGAAGGAGTGTTGAATAGAATTTTATTCGAGATACATTGTTACATGTGTGCACATCGTGACTAATAGTTAAGAATAATATGTGATTTCCTATTTGACTTATTTTCACGAGTCCCAAAATTGTTTTTAATAATTAACGTGTACCAGTTTCATTATTCTGTGATGTAGGACATGTCAATTTATGCAGAATGAATTGGGTGTTTTGGCCCATATATGGTTAACTGGGGGTTCTGGACCACTTTTTGTGCAGAAAAAATGGTTGTTTTGGACCATTGATTGGCAAATGGGGGTTTTGGACCAGACGAAAAAGAGCCCTTTTATCTTATGAGGTAATGCATGGGAGGTTCTGTGTATGACCAGACGTGCTAATCCCATTTGCCACCTACAGTGATGTTATCGCCTCCAAAGACACTGTCTCTGATGGCGGTTCTTTCGGAGACATTTGCACGCAGCCTGCGACGATCTGCGACCTTTTCTTACCCCACTCAGATCGCAGAACGATATAAGCATGAGATGTACCATTTTTGGTTATCATCTCCACTGCATTTCCGCTTCCCGTTATAGCTCTACCCTTGAGACACCACGGGTTCATGATTGTGTTATACCTAATACATCCAATAAGTAGGTTATTTCGTCATTCATAAAACTGATACCTCAGGTGACGTTCCATTTTATCACTGCGGGATGTAACGGACGCAGTACCAGCCACACGTGATGTCTTCCCCATTCTGAATCTGTAACGAATTATACACGAAACCGCGATCCCCTGGTACACCGTAGTGTCCTGAACTTGTTTTAGGTACCGGATCACATCGTCGGGAGACTGTAATCCGAAAGAATCGAAATACTCGACGTCGCACTACCGTGATTAGTTCACCACAGCGAATCAGTGAGTTCCAGATCCATTGTAATAATTCTGCAGGTTAATAATGCAACTCTCATCTGGTCTTATCTGATCTGGCAACTGGTCATTAGAAAACAACCCTCTAAATTTTTGACGCTCAGTGCTAACTCTGTCTATATCGATGTCTAAGTTTGTCGACCGTTACCATGTTAGTACCATTTTCTATCGGCTATGAAATACCCTTTCGGGAAATGAGTTTTCCACGTGTAGTTCCATGGACCTGGAGTCTTCCGCCGGTGCCCAAGAGAGACGGAAGTAATATCTCACCGATACCGGCTAACCATGGTGCAATAAATCCTCCTTGTTTAGCCAGCTGAGACCCATACAATTTCAGCACGAATCCTTTTCTGGTGGCGGCACGTTTAGCGATCGAGTTAGCCTGTCAACGAGTCAGTATGAACTGATCTGGACCTGATAATCCAGCCGAGATGAGCTTAGTCGATATACGTATTTTTCGATCGTCCTGCTTAAGCCACATTTTTCATTTGTTGTGACGATATCATTAATACTGGCTTGTAATATATATTTTTCTTTGCAACAGATGCTATTAATTTTCTTTTTAAGATTTTCTGCTACAATAACAGCTTGAGGAGATCATGATCGCGCGTTCTTGACGTGAAATTCCTCTGCGCATTACCCATTTTTGTGTAGCTCCAGTAACAGCTCCAGAAGCTACAGCGAGACCCATTGGAAATAATATACTGCTCAGCAATGTTGGAGCAAACGTTTTGACGAACGCAACTCTTGTGGTGGCAATGGGATCTCCCATGGCAACATAGTTGCGACGGGTAATTTTTGCTGTACTACTTCGTTTTAGGTTTCTACCATGGTGTGGTTTCGACATGCTGTATCAAAATGGTTCAGACGTTTTAGTTTCAGACCACTACAAGCTTATTTCCGTTAAGCACGTGAGTCTAAGGTTACCAGAGCGTAACATGTAATCCACACCAGCATAGGCAATGGTCAACCGGATTTCGATATCGGCCAGAGAATATTTGAGACTTTGGACACATCCAAATGGAAAATTGTGTACAGACCTTCGAAAGCATCCAGTTATACCTGTGTGCCTGTGTCAACGTCCTGGTATTTCTGCTTGGCCTCCAGGAGCACCATGTACACGCAATAGTAATTTCTCATGGCGGCGACATAATTACACTCGAGTTCTCGCTCTGGATGCTGTCTGGAATTGACGTGGACGTCAATGCAAGATAAAAGCAGATGAACAAACACGTGCTTGTTTCCTTCATGGTTTGTACGCCTCGCCGCTTACTTAAACGCCACTAACACGTGCCTGGGAAGTACTTTGCCTGTATTAATGGCTAGTCTCCACGACGTTGGTACCTGTGCCCTGGTAAAAAGCTGCATGTAAACCCGGTTTTTCTCTAAAGGAATGTTTTTGGTGAATGGCGCCAGTGTGGTCTCTAAGTTGAGCATGTGGGCCGTCAAGGGTATGAAGGGTGTAATTTTGGGCATCCAGAGTGATAACCACGTCATGGTGAACTGTCCATTAGCAGGAGCGCCAACTCCACCTCCCCTCTACATGTCGTGTGCAGAATAATCTTTTTCCAGTAGCAGACTGTGCTTTACACCTCTGAGCGCCGTGCGTATGTCACGGTTCGCTCCAGAAATATTATTCAGCATCATGTAAATTTCGCGCCTATACTCGGTGAGAGCTCGCAGTGCTTCAAATCCATAATTTTACGCACCATTACGAGCAAACCAAATTCGCTTAGAATTAGCTCCACTGAGAACATTGACGTTACCGACGTCGGTCACTGGAAGCAATGTCCATCATGGCAGCAAATTCTGTACTCACTGTAGCACCGATGTTTGTGTCTTTAAACCACCACCAGTAGCTGAGAAACGATCTCACGTAAACATCGCTGAACATGATCAAATTCTGTACTGTACTAGCCTGTGGTAAGTAGCCATTGGTTTCTTCCTCAGTCTGATTGTTCAGCTGGTACTGTACCGACTTGAACAAGGAACATTCGTTGTTCTGCAGCGTGATCTGAGAATTGGTTGCATAATTTCCACCTCGGCCAGGCTGCTTTTTTTCCTCAGACTTCCAGAAAAGCTTTGTTGGGATGCAAGTACACATCCTCGTCAGGCGACTTTTTCCTTCAATAAGTACTCGCATTGAGGTTGGCGATGTTCATATCCTGGTATTTGACGTACTGGTACTCCGTCATCGAGTTCTCAATGGGTGTGCCATCGTTTAGCCTCTGCTAATCGGGTGTGAATGTCAAGTAAATTTCTATTGTACTATGATAAAAAAATATCGCACATTGATAACAAAATGCAAGGCACACAGGTGCCATAATATTTTAAGCCATATCCTGCTATCTTGTTTCTAAAAACGAAGCTAAATACTTTTAGAATTTTACTAGCAATTTTCTTTCCTACAGAGGTTCTATCCGCGGATGAAGGTCCGGTCCCTCCAGCTTCTGCGGTTTTGAGAGCAATCATTGAATTGAAGAAACAACATGGATAAAAATCCACCCACGATATTTCGTTGCACTGTGAGTGATCGGCTCATATTTTATGCTTTAATCTATCACTGTTCTGCTGGCCACGTTGTCACCAGTGTCTTCCGCCGCACGTGCAGGTAATACATGATTCTCTCATTGTTGTTATCCACGGAGTTTTCGGACTAATTCGTGAGCCACATGTTCATTACCGATATTGCGTAACTGTTCATGATGGGATAATAAATGAAAGAATGCCGTCTAATCTGCATCAGCTATCATGGAGCACGTTAACTGCTCTGGAGTTAATGACACCAAAAGCCGATCCGACCGAAGAGAGCGACCTTTGGGCGATCGATCAGGTTATGAGTAAAATGTTCACCTAGGTGATATTCACTGGTAAATCTCCCTCATACACACCATTACCCGATAATACCGTGCTGGCGCTGAACCCCAGGATGGATTCCATTAAGTGGAAGATGTAAAATTCTACACGATAAGCACCCGATAGCGTGTTTCTGGTACGCAGCGTGGAATAACTGGGTTCTAATTTGATGTTCGTGGAGATATGTCCGTTGGCTGTGATCAGCCTTGAAATTTCCGTGGTGATGTCGGAGATGTTCTACCCGATGGCGAGTCTGCTTCTGCTGCGTAGCTCTTAGGTATCCAAGAGCAGGTCCTGTTGACATGCGCTGTTTTCGTTTCATTCATCTTGGTTAAGAGACCTTTAAACAATTTGTGTGAAACATAATGCTGAAATCCCTGTTGATCAGAATATCTTCCTAACATTGCCCATTCCTCGACCAATTTTCTGAGGACGCTCCCGAGTTTTTCACGTTTACTGGTGATTTTCTGAAACGAGATGTTGTTATACCAACATTGGCATAACAAATAGTTCAAAGCGTCTTGTGCATTTTTGGCACAGTTTTTGCATCGCGATGAAAAGTCACAAAATCGTTTTTGGATACGAATGTCGCTACGACGTAACAGTCTTTGAAATCCTTCGGGGAGATTCAGCTGAGATCGCGTCGATGTACCGGTTGCCAAGACATGAAAACAACAAAATATCCCGTTTTTCGTCGGTTGTATTTGGGCAGGGCACGTTCTAGTACGCGTGCGTCAAGTAAATGCCGTTGTAGTGCTTGTTTGGCGACAGCGAAAACTATTCGCATATATTCGTCATATTTTAGCGGTCAATTATAATGTCGTCGAACACGATGATCTTGTGCATGTCCAAACCAAGTTCACCAGTTTAATCTCGATTGGCGCAGTGATAGTGAAAGCGTTTCCCCGATGACTCTGTTGGTGAACTCGACTATGTTGGTCATCCTGGGCTTTTGCGTGAATGTCTTTCTCCAGTGTCCCGTTAAACTCGGACAATGTTCTGTATTTGCCCTGATGCGGATTGTGCTTTACACCTCTGTCAATGGTCACACAATGGTAACCGGTACACTTTCTTTGGTATGCTCATCCGATCAGGCAGATGCGATGCTGCGGGCAGCATAGCTGCCAAGAAGGAGGATCTTATTAAGAAAGATAATTGCACCGGAGATTCCATGCAGCGTGATAAAAACATAAGCGGGCACATTATCAAGAATCTCGCCGATGTATGTTATGCAATGCCGGATGCCAAAGTCGCATGATGGTTGCACGTGACTCGACTGGCACAGACTAAATAATCGCTCACATAAGTGGAGATGACCGAAAGCATTTACATAAGAGGTAAACTATTGTACCGTCTATCGGCTCCCACACGACATGTTCCATTGTCTTCTCAGGGCGTCTCGGTAGCGGATTTCGAGGTGTCAGCAGCCGAAAAACAAAGATACAACAGATGGATCCGTGTAAAGAAACGTGCACGTCTCAAACACTTTTTCGGTGGCTACAGAAGTCAATCCTGATTTAACGATGGCATTACCCAGCTCTAAGTCGGACACGTAGACTATGAGACGTGTGGAAGTATACACTGTACTCAGTCTGGAACGACTATTGTGTATTAGTTTGGTACCTCCTGGAGGTTTAGCGCGGTCGATCGATATTCGACAGGAATTTACTCGCAGATCATCGTGCAAGCCAGCGACGAAGGGTTCCAATTCAGCAATAGCACCTCCCTCGCACTGATGACTGTAGACATACGCCTCATCATAAATAGCACAAAGGACATACCATCGCTCACGAGAAACCCGAAACTGATGTGGTGTGGTCTTCTCAGTGTGATTGGAAATTTTCTCTTCTTTCAAGGCTTATTACGTCTTTGCACAACTCATCGCACCCACGTCTACTGGGACCGAATGGGAGACAACTGGAGTAACATCTAATCTCTGGTTGCAGATCCAGTTCCCCCTGGCAGACGCGATCTGGAAATTTAGGATAGAGCGATTTCGTGGAAACAGAAAACTGCTAGACGCCTTCCGGGAAAAGAAATTTCAGCAGGCCGGATTAGAGTGTGAAGACGTGAACGTCATCGCGGATATGATAGCGGTCGACGAACGATACAGTAACTCTCCAGATGAGAAAACGGTAGTTCCAGAACCGTCCACAGTGGCTAAGGAACCCAAAAATGGCTATCGAAGTGTTATGTTATGTGATGATATACGACGAATATGGAAAAGTCGATCCAAATCTGGCTGCAGCGGTGTATAGATGCCTTGAGAATTTTCAGCTGGAGGAGATTAGAAGTAAGCTGGAGAATGTTTTTAAAGAGGGAGATGCCCTTTCCAGAGGAAATTTTGCTAATCCCCCAGTGGCAACCTCTTCGTTGTTGGAGAAAATTAATGATGGAGACAACGACGACAACAGGTACAGTTCTATTATTATGCCTACTGGTCTATTTGGTAGCCCACTAAGAAAGAACAGAAAAAAGCTACGACTTTATATTACATTTACAAATATTACCGCTATGTCAAATATAATTTCATATATTTTTGCTGCACATATTGCTAGATCTTACAGGTATTGAGAACATGACAACCTGCAAGCAATTCCTAACATGCTAGCGGACCCTTTCAAATTAAAGCAGATGATTAAAATTAAAAAAAAGATTTGATCATCCTTGCACCGATTCACCCGGACCACCTGAAAGAGTTCATGAACAGAACCATTAAAGTTTATAAAACGCATATCAAATTCCAATGGAATATCTTTCAAAGCTTGAGCTTCTGCTGTTGGATTTAGTCGATTCAGGAGCATAAGATGAGTTCAGTGATCAATTTCAATCACATTGAAGAAAATTTATCGGAGGAAGACAGGAGAGAACTCGAATCGTATTACCACTATTACCATCGAAATATCTCCGTGTACAAACGCGAGTGTCGACATTATCGACGCCTGGTGAGAATTGTCGAAAATGTACCACTCCCTGAGACCGCGGCCTGGATTGCCTCTACGGGCGCGACGGCCAATCCATTCATGGTGATTTTATCCGGTGTAGAATTGGCTTTACAAACGAAGGTGAAGTGGACGAAGCCCGTGGTGGAACCCAAAAAACCCAAACAATACAAAAGTCATAACGCCAAGCAGGCATTTCTGGCGAATCAAAGAGTTTCCTGAGCATGCACACCATGTTTCTGTATCGATATCAGCTTACACGGTTAAAACAAGATGTTTTCTTCGGATACATCATGTCGATCTAGTAATCACCGAACACTCTTTGGAGGCTCGTTTGCAGAATAACTTCCGTATCCAGACTCTGACGAAGTAATTTAAGCAGCTCTGCATCTTTAGAGTCTCCGTAGTTTTTGAGAAAGTCGCGATCACCTGACGGCAGCTGGTTCATTGGTGTATAGGCAAAAGTGTAGGCGATGTATTTTTTTTTTTTTTATCGTAAATTCGCTTTGAAATTCAGTTGGCTGTAATAGCACTTATGAAACACTGCATGGATCAGCACACACTTGTACGCGATCGGAGACACTGCCATATCCGATAACACCTGCAGGTAATAACATTTCATCATCACCTCACGTGTATCACAAACGGAAACGTTTACTCGAGCAACACAATCGGATGATTCGTCACGATGTACCCATAGATGGAATATCTTACACCTGGGATCACGTCATTGATGCAGTTGTCGTTGCCCACGATCTTATCTCCGAAAGCTCCTCCGTGTTCAATCGTAACGCAGTCACGAACATTGATCCCCACAAAGAACGGCAACTTCATCGAGACGATTTTACCTCCGGCGATGAGAGATTTTTAGTCACGATCGAACCGATGTCGCCAAAGGGACAGCATCCCATGATCGTAGCTAGCTCGGATCAGCCTATGATAGTCTCCATCAGCTGATACCACTCCGTGGACTTCCGCCTAATTCTTCATCCATTATGCTTGTTTTAATAGCCATTCTCTAGTATAAAAGATGTCTGCCTAAGAACATGAGGTGTTCATGGCGGACGTCATCTTACACAATCAGGTCATACTAGACGAAGACATCGTGGACATGTGAGAAACAACGTTAATGTGACCTTAGAACTCACTGCGATGAGTGCTATAGGAGTGTCGCGCAGACAAATCTTGCTCACGTGAAAACATCAGCGACAGCTGTCGGAAAATGATGTTATCAGTGTCATCTAGGACGAAGACCTCATCCGGTAGCACTGCGTGAGGTGCAAGAGAACGAAATACTTTAAAAGCCTTGACAATTATCGCAGTCTTAACACACACACACACACACACACACACACACACACACACACACACATATATATATATACAGAGAGAGAGAGAGAGAGAGAGACAGAGAGACAGAGAGGGAGAGAGCAATTGCCGATATCATCCGATACCTCACTTTTGCCATCGTCGAAAATCGTAAAAGTCTCGACGATGCCATCGTGAACACGCATCATCTCTGAGTCGACATCAGTGTGCCTCTTACGCTCACCAAGTGGACGGCACTGTAACAGATTTTTTGCCGCTCACGGCGGTGCAACAAAAAGAACTTTACGACAATGGCACGCTAAACATCGTCATAAACATAGATATTCTCGTAAGACATTGCATCTCCTGTATGCATCGTGAAGAAATCATTAAACTCATAGGCAGGGCATCATTTGCTCTAGGAATCACAGTTAGTTTTTAAAAAATTGTTGTCTAATGATTTCGTAACCACCAGGAACACAGCTCACCTCATTATATTTGCTTCTCAATGTCGCTCACACTAAAGGAGCTAATCCTGTTGTTGTTGTTTCCTGATCGCTGCATCTTTAATCTCAGCAATTAAGTCGTCGATGATCGATATGGTTTTCTAACTCTAGTTACTTTTTCTTACATTCTCACCAACTCCACATCCGAGGTATGGCTGAGGTCCGGAGCTTCCTTTTTTCATGATCGCATTGTGCTGGGCATAGAGAGAGCACTCAGGGGTGATCTCAAATATTACATGAAGAGAACTTTCAAAACTGACCGACACAGGATCCCCACGCTGCTCATCAACAAAAGGGATTTTGTTTCTTAGACGATAAGCGATACTGCTCCAATGGATTCTCAACAATGGTGTTTGGGCACATAAAACATCAAGTTATGGTAAATGTTTACATCAATTGGTCCAGAACCACTATGGAATTACCATGTCTGGTCATACATAAAATCCCCTATGCATCACCTGATATGATAAAATGTATCTCCTACGTCTGGTATAAAACTCCCATTTTACCATACATGATCCAAAACACCCATTTTTTCTTGCATATGAAAGTGGTACTCCCCGACCAATATTACCATATTAGGTCCAAAACACCCATTTTGTCTGGCACAAGAAAGTGGTACCCCAAATTTTACCATATAAGATCCAAAAACACCCATTTCTTCTGCATGCAGATCACCTTCAAGGAAAAAGTGGTCCAGAACTATATTTTCCTATACTACTGATGTTTCGCTTTGTTTGACATCACTGACCGAAGATTAAAAAACAACACCCCAAGAAACCCCTCTTACAACCATCAGTCGGAACAAATTCTGGCAATGGTAACGTCACTATCAGATTTGTCCACGGTCACCTTTTTCAAGTTCAAATGCATATATTATTAGCTGTACAAAGAATTATATATTGATGCCTGAACTCTAAATAATATAAACCAACTAGCGTAGAACAAATGAAAACACTATTCTTCACTTAACACATTTGTACAATGATATTAACACAATTTATATACTGATTATTGTGTTCCACTTGTTCAAATGAGCACGAGAAATGGGATTATCCATCCATTTTGGTTCATTTTGAAGTCTGACCATGCTCTCCTTGCAAACATTAGCATTTACTTGCTTCTTTCGCAGGTCGACCATAAATATTTTCAGTGTCTATATGATGCAATGTGCAAAATTTACCATGAAAGAATACTTTAAAATCTATGCCTAGTGGTGAATAAGCCTTGCATAAAAAGGTCACATGAATTGTTCTCTGCTTCTTCTTCAACCACTACTCACTAACCTCCAAATCAGAAAGCAATTTTACCAATAATTGTTATATGCTCATTTCTAACAGGTTTTTTTTACATATATGGAACAAATTTGATTTCCGAGGGAAACACACACACACACTCTCTCTCTCTCTCTCTCTCTGAAAGCATGCCAGTAACTTCCAGTGGATAGATGGTTCCTCTTGTATCCGATATACTGGCTGCTATGTATAGTCTATCATGTACTGCACAAAATATGGTACTAAGCGCTCTCACTGACTCCCAAACACTTCAGAACTTGAAATAAAAGTCAAAATCCCTTTAGCAGCACGTCTGTTATTTGTCTTTTTTTCACCCATGTTGCATACATTACCTTCCTGATTGCAGTCTTCTCCTGAGTTTGCTTGTAGACAGAAGGCCTTCATAAAGTGATATAAACCATCCTAATTACAGTCTTCTCTTGAGTTTGCTTGTAGAGAAAAAGCCTTCATAAAGTGATAAAAACCATCCTGATTGCAGTCTTCTCTTGAGTTCGCTTGTAGAGAGAAGGCCTTCATAAAGTGATGCAAACCATCCTGCACTTATTTTTTTTTTTTTTTGAACATGTGTTGAGAATTTGAGAACAAAATATTTCATGCTAAATACTACCAGAATCTTTGGAAATCTGTTCTCTCAACCTTGTGCTGAAATTGACAAAGCCTGAACCCCACCATCTGTAGGAGTAGGAACGAATCATTACATAATGACACGTTGTGCTCGTCTTGTTTAAGTCAAGCGTGCTAACCATTGATACCTGAACAGCTGTATATATATTTTTTTTTTTAAAATATGTATAATTTAATTCATTACAATTTGCTATTATCAGTCAAAATTTGTATAAAATGTTGACCATCAATGGAAAATGCGTTCTTATTATACTGGCAATTTGGTTGGGGTGGGCGATTAATACAACCCAGTCAGCTTTACATAAAATATTGGAGAGGAGCAAATCCCATTTTTGTAAATTTCTCAGTTCTCAACCAGTCATTAACGTTGTATAAATACTATTTAACCAATGCCTAATGTTCTCCTAGTACGTAGACAAATAATAAAACCGTACATTTGCAATCCTATCAATGGACTGTTGTAACAGAGCCATAAAGCGAATGGTTACATAAAGAAAACCCCTCTTTCTAAAACCGATGCACTTGCATGTAATTTTCCAGCGCATTGTCTATCAACAGACACAGTAATATTTTATTGGCAACAGACAAATTAGGATGGACATTATGTCTTGAAAGATGAGTGCATTTGCACTTATGTACATGGTACTTTGGTTTTTTCAATCAAGTTTAGAACCTTTTCAACTGCCATTTTATAATGAACTTTCAGAAGGTAAAGAGAAAAAATTCTTAATTAAATGTAGTTCATTAAGCATTTATAATAACTTGCAATTGTAATCTAGTTACTCATTTAAAATTCATTAGTGTATTACTTCTGTTGTTTTCTTTTTAAATCATATTGCCAAAACACACTGCATATAAATGAATGCCCAACATGTGTATAATATAGATAGAACTCAGAAAATTTTCTACTTGAAAAGACAACATTGCTTAAAGCCAATGTTAAATGCAAATATGCATACTGGGAGATAGAGGGCATAATTCAAATATATATATATATATATATATATATATATATATATATATATATATATATATGTATATATATATATATGTATGTATGTATGTGTGTGTGTGTGTGTGTTGCCTATCTTGCTTTGCTACCACTTATCCCTGTTCTGTCCAAAAGTAGAAGTCACTTCTCCCTAAAATTCAAGACTAGCTTGACCCTGTTTATATATATATATATATATATATATATATATATATATATATATATATATATATTAAACAGCTTAATAGCATCAAAAGCATAATATTAATAGTAGATATCATCTAATAAAATATATCTGAATAATTTAGAAAGATTGTAATATCAATTCAAAAATAATCCTTTTGTAAAAATGAAATATTTTATCCTGCAGCAGAATAGTGAATTGAAGATGTGTCATCGAGACACCATGTATATCAAGCATTTACTGATCCACTGTTTTCTTGCATTTCAGCCCATGTGAATTTCCTATAATAATTCCATGACTGATCCAATTTAATCAATCTCTAAGTCTCCTTTGTCTTCTACTTTTTCATCAGCACTTGGTGTAACGCTTGATTTCTGTTGTACAGTCTACCGAGAATCCTGAACTCATCTGAAGTCATGCATTTGGCATTAAAGAAATTATGTAAACTTGACAATGAAACAGTATACATATGATAATCTATTGAAAATGGAAATATATGTACACAACACTGAAAAGCATCATTTTGATTTAGCTGACTTGGATGGTTATAAAACGATTCACTACATTAAGATGATGACATTCTGTCAAACCCACAGATTGTGTTGTAGGGGAACAGGGTCAAAATGTACCCAAACTGAAACATACAAATCAAAATTTATTTTATTTTATTTCCTTTGCATTCTATTTTTCATTGCGTAGTTTAGTTACACAGCTTCAATCATCAGTAATACTTTACTTCTTTCCATTAAATACTATTGATTTTAAGGAGTAATATAAAATATTTAGTTGCATTAAATTCCATGCATTCCTACAAACTCTTAGATTAATTACATCGATCACTCCAGTGGCCAAAGTGGTTAGAGTGTCTGCCTTGGCTGTGGGAGGTCATGGGTCTGAACCCCGACCGAGCCATACTAAAATCTTATAAAAATGGTACTGGCAGTTGCCTCACTTGGCACTTAGCATTAAGGGTTAGTGTTAGGACTGGTTGACCTTGTGTCAGGATAATGTGATTGGGTGGAACATGATGCTACATGTCTGCGGCATGATGCCCCAGTGGTAGACATCACGTTAATTTGCCACACTGCAGACATTGTAGTGATATGGCTGAAAATAATTTCATGCTATGTTAAAATCCAAATCACACACACACACACACACACACACACAGATTAATGAGATTAGCTGAACTTGAAATACTAAACACCTGTGTTCCACCCAAATTCATTATGTCATTCAATGGAGATGCTAAGTATCATAAAAAAGCTCACTGGCCAGCAATTTTCTTGCATTATGTGCTCTTGCACCTATTTGCATCAAACCTGAAAAAATGCAATTATTACATTTTGCTTATGGGCAAATTAACTGGAAGTATGTGCTGACTCACATAAGCCTAATCACCTAAACCTAGTTTGATTTATGGTGCTTCTGTTTTCAGTTTTCTCTGCCTTTTTTTATCATGAGCAGTTAATTGTCACAGTGACCGAGTATTACTGATGATTAAAGCCAGTATGACTTAAATACACAATGGAAAAATGGAACGCAATGGAAATGAAATAAAATATGAAATGGAAATATGAAACACAGCGTAATAAAAGATGCAATGGAAATTATTGTAGTGTTTTTAATTTTTAACTGTAAAGTCAAAAGAACATTTAGTCATCAAGTGTATTCATATCAGTTTCTATTGCAAAATATAACAAATGGAATGTTAAGAACTGACCCCAATAATTATATCAAACATACACATTTGAGTACTGGCTAAAACATGAAGAAGTCATCAAGCATGGTTCAGATCAGTTGGTAGAATTTCCCCACAGGAAAACACAATATAAATATATTCAAACAATGCCTCCTACTTTAACTCATTAACCCCTGGCGCCGTGTTTACGCGGCAGGAGGTGGTGCCCTACTTCTGAGCTCTGTAGCGTCAAGGTCATGTATGACACAATAAAGTGGGTGGTATTATAGAAAGGTAGACAGATGTAGCTTTACGATGATACCAAATAATATGGATGTCCTAGTTGCACTACAAAATATAGAGGGAACTTTTTGGACCCGAGTTTTTTCCAGCCGAAATTCGCCCGAGGTCGGAATCCGATTTTGTGTCCAGATTTTAGACTTTTTGGCCTCAGATCTTAGACAGACCGGTCTGAACTGCACACAGACAGGTGAACCTTTGCAAAAAGTAGGATAAGATGGGCATTTAGAATAAAGAGTGGTCTCGACACGAAAATGATGGGTCCGTTAAGCAAAAAAAACAAACAAAAAAACCCCCCAAAAACAAGAAGTCCAACTTTTACCCTTCTGTTCATGCTCAGGTGAAATAGCCAATGAAAAACGATGTTTCTAACACAACTAGGCATTAGGTTAACCTAAAATGTCTTGGAGGTCGATGTATTAGGATGTATTCAGAAATAGCCCCCAAAATGGGTTTCCTACTCACATTTCAAGCGAAAATGACAAAAACCTCCAGGGGTTAATGAGTTAAAGACATATTTCTTTATGTGCACTGGAGCTAGAACATAATATACGATACTTAAATTGCGTCTCCGGATTTCCATTGCTCAGCAGGCTGGTCACTGTCATATGAAACACAATATATTAAAATTACATCATTATTTAAAGTGAATGTTGGTCATGTTTTGATTTGGGTAATATTTTACCTGGGTATGTTTTTGACTTGAGTACATTTCAGTTTGGGTATGTTTTGACTGGAAACGGTATTATAATGGGGCTGCATTATTTTGCTGTATAAATTATGGACATTAATAGTTTCTCCCTCTCTCTCTCTCTCTCTCTCTCTCTCTCTCTATATATATATATATATATATTGAAAATTGTTCAGTAAATCATGTGACATATGTATGCACATACTAAGCAGTAACGGAGCTGAGAGGGATAAGAAACAGATGAATGCTACAAGTAAAACTACTGAAATGAAAGCAGATAAAATCATTTACAAACCTACCAAGCTGAAACCTAAAACACCACACTGCTGTATGTATCATATCAGCATTAAGAGGTTAGTGTTAGGGCTGGTCGGGCTGGTGTCAGGAGAAAGTGACTGGGTGGGACATCATGCTACATGTCTGTGGAAGATGCCCCAGTGCTAGACATCACTATAAACTGCCACAATGCAGACATCATACTGATATGACTGAAAATTTTTTAACGCTATGTTAAAAATCCAAATTACACACACACACACACACACACACACACACACACACACACACACACACATTATTCTTTCCAAAAGTTTTATTACAAAGTTCACATTTGAATAGTTTATATCGAGTATGCATCTTCCAGTGATTCTTCAAAAATGAAACCTTTTATCAAAAAGTTAACATTTTGTTTTATATCCAGTATGTATCCAATTGTGGCTCTTCAAATGAAATTTTCTTCAAAATATTTTATTACAAATTTAACACCTGAATGCTCTTACTCCAGTATGTATCATCATGTGTGTCACCAAATTATTTCTATATCCAAACATTTTATGACAAACATCACATCTGAATGATTTCTCTCTGGTATGTACCCTTATATGACTCTTCAAATAACTACTTTTTTTAAACATTGGATCACAAACTTTACATATGAATGATTTATCTCAAGTATGTATCCTCATGTGACACTTCAAAATAAAAATTTGTCCAAACAGTTTGTCACATATTTCACATTTGAATGGTTTATCTCCAGTATGCATCCTCATGTGTCTCTGCAAATGACCACTTTGTCGAAACCTTACATCACAAACTTCACATTGGAATGGTTTATCTCCAGTATGTGTCCTCATATGGGTCTTCAAACTATTACTATATCCAAAGTTTTTATCACAAACATCACATTTAAATGTTTTATATCCGGTATGTATCCTCATGTGTGTCTTCAAATGACTGCTTTGTCGAAACATTGTATCACAAATTTTACACCTGAATGGTTTATCTCCAGTATGTATCCTCATGTGGTTCTTCAATGAACCAATCTGCCCAAACAATCTGCCACATACTTCACATTTGAAGGGTTCATCTCCAGTATGTATCCTCATGTGAATCTCCAAACTATTACTATATCCAAACTTTTTATCACAAACATCACATTTAAATGTTTTAAATCCAGTATGTATCCTCATGTGTGTCTTCAAATGACTGCTTTGTCGAAACATTGTATCACAAATTTTACACCTGAATGGTTTATCTCCAGCATGTATCATCATGTGGCGCCTCAACAAACTAATCTGACCAAACATTCTGTTACATACTTCACATTTGAATGGTTTATCTCCAGTATGTATCCTCATGTGACTCTTTACATCACTACTACGACTAAACATTTTATCACAAACTTCGCATTTGAATGCTTTATCTCCAGTATGTATCGTCATGTGACACTTCAAATTACTGCTTTGTCGAAACATTTTATCACAAACTTCACATCTGAATGATTTCTCTCCAGTATGCGTCCTCATGTGTGTCTGCAAATGACTACTTTGTCGAAACCTTACATCACAAACTTCACATCGGAATGGTTTATCTCCAGTATGTGTTCTCAAGTGAGTCTTCAACTGGCCACTTTGTCTGAACCTTTTACCACAAACTTCGCATCTGAATGCTTTATCTCCGATAAGTATCGTCATGTGCTTCTTCGAATCACAACTATTTCCAAACATTTTGTCACAAACTTTACATTTGATTGGTTTATCTCCAGTATGTTTCCCCATGTGGACCTTCAAATTACTACCAGATTCAAAGGTTTCATTACAAACTTTACATCTGAATGGTTTACGTTCAGTATTTACCCTCATGTGGCTCTTCCAAAGACTACTTCCTGCAAACATTTTATCACAATCTCCATCTATAAATTAAATCTGCCCGTCTAAAGAACTTACAGGACATCCCTAGATTAGAAACTCCAAGACTGCTCGGAAAAAAAGAAAAAACAAACCCAAACTGCAACAGTACAACCTCAGGCATCGGGTCACAATTACAGTAGTACTTCCAGTTCAGTACCGACGAATGTAGTTCTAGTTCTTTTTAGAACATTTTTTCCTCTCTCATTTTTGTGGTGATAGAACAGTTTTATTTGTGCATTTTTGGTAGGGATTTAAAGGTAATTGTTTATTCTTGAGAATTTGAGCTTATGGTGTGGTTGTCTGTGTGTATTTCGGCGACAGTGTACAGTGAGTAATAAGGCCTTGGTAATAATCCGGAAGTGAAATCTGTGTTCCATTGCATGTAGTAGTAAGAAAAGATGATGTTCCTATCTCAAAAGAGGTTTCTACCTCAGAAGAGGTTTCTCAACCAAATTTTTTGCCAGAAACCTTTTTTGCTAGAAATCTCATATTAAACAATAAAATATTATATAAAATGTCCTATTACACAGAGCCAATTAGTAGCGTCAGATCTGATCTAACAAACAGATTTTTTAAAAGATTTGGTTCTATTAAATCAGCTTCAAAATATGCTGGGATAGCACCTAACATAATAAGCGATTGTATTAAAAAAAAGTTGGTTATCATTTAACGAGCAAGTACGGATCAATATGGTTGTTTGCTGACAAAAACGATGAGCCAATAGCGGGTTGGACAACTGATCCAATGCTATTTATCGACAACATGGTTGATGTTTTATTTGATAATGATATTTCTATTACTACTATAACCGTCATGTTCAAATAAAAAAATAATACTGGGTCCTTCTTTACGTTCAACAGAAATCTGCACTCATCCCCCCCCCCCCCAATCAACTCCGGGCGAGTGCAAAAACAGCACCCACCATGTGGTGACATGGTGGGAGAGTGTGCTTTTCTTTGCTGAAGTTAATGCATGGGGCAGGACCTCATATAGACTGACTGACTGAATCTGGATTATCCTGGTGTGCGTACATATTGTATATGTGCCAGTAGTTAATGACCGCAAAGCGGCCTGATAAATAACCCCAAGATCTTTCTCTAGTAGGTCGTAGGACAATAAGTCCCAAACGACCTACATAACTGGTGAGTTGACTTGGATACTGAAGGCTAAATGTTGGAAACTTTTTAAACACATCAGCATACTCCTCAGTGTATAGAGGAGTCTATGGTGGCATGCAGGTATTTCCGGGCTATCTTTCTCCATCCCGTAGGGTCTCCAGCCCGCACATGCAGCATGCTATACTATGCACCCACATGCCAATCCGCCATAGCACCAGTTAGGGGCTATATACTTGAGTGGGAATAGACCCAACACACACTCAAGAATTTACAGTCTGTAATGACAGCGCTCCAGGTGTCTACCAAAGCGATTTGTGACACCAGTTGCGATTGGTCGGCAACTATGGCGTCACAACGGGACACCTGTCTTCTAGACGGGTGGAAATCGTTCCACATCTCCGTCTAGGTACAGTGTGCCGAGTAAGGAAAAGGTGGGAAGGGTCTCGCAATCCGGCGAGGAAGCTACGGATGTCGTCACAGCCCTGAGAACACCAGTCCGTACTTATTTCAAATTTAGTCCAGTTGTACAAATGGACAGCCCTAATACCAATAATGTGTTAGCCACCTGTGCAATTAACCAAATAAAATAAGTCTATAAAGTTCGTTGTTATTTTCACTCAAAATTGGAATTTTGTGTACAGAGTGTACGTATCGAAATTTCTAAAGAATACCAATCGGCTAAGTCAAAATGGCTCGTACATATTTCGTATCACGCTTGTAAAACAAATAGAAAATTTTGATGGTGGAGCCAAAGGATCAAATTCGGTATTTCAAATAGAGATATTATCAAAAACGGTTTTGAAGCCAAAAGAAAACCTATATCATTACCCAGGCAAATGAAGATTGCTTGGCCTTTTCGTACCGAGTCCCAGGACGTCGAGGCTTCTCCGGTTCCCGTCAAAGCTGGTACCAGGAGGCATTTTCTTTCCTCTGTGGTACAACCCCGAACCCCAGTCAAAAGTCGCCATCCCTCCAGTAATGATTATTTTAAGCTCCAGATTTCTGTCGAACTCTGATCTAATGAGTGCCATCTCGCAATTTCTCGCTGAGTGGGTAGGTGGGTCTATCCCCAATGGGTTGGTAGCTGGGTCACCGCGGTGGGCTATACATGTCAGAGCCACGCTTCCTTTTCTTCTATTTTACTGGTTAGTCGTGTCTCATGTACAGCTCTCTACTCCGCTCCCTGCTCCACCTCTTTTGGTTTTTGCACATGCAAATGCTCCCTCCTCTTCCTCATGCCGAGAGCCAGTGCAGCTTGTTAATACTGTCCTGGATAGGTACTACGGTGTTCCTCCCTTGACGTACACTGCCTGAATGATGAGGACCCCATAAAAGATAAGGGCTGTATTACATATAAGCTGACCAATACTTTGAAATCTAAAGTAGCTTACATAATGGGCGTGGCTTATTCGCTGTTGTATTTTTCTTTTTTTGTCTTAATTATTATATCTGACAAAATCTGAAAGAAGTAAGAAACTCAACAAGAACATAAATACAAAGATAAGGTTTCTCAAAAAAAATTATTTATCATTAAATAAAAATAAACATGATTTATAACAAAATTTATTTAAAAAACTGCACGGGAGACAACCTTAAAATACAAGGGAGACAAACAGTTATCTCTCTTCAAAATATAAGGAAGATAGAGTTATCTCTCTTAGATAACTTCTCACCTATTATTAATTTTTCCGCTTTCTGCTACTGTTGTAACCACATTTTATGATAATCTTTTTCATACCTACTGACTCTCATTGGTAGAATATCTGTTAGCATACTGTCAATAATACGGAACTCGCGTATTAAATCGTCCATATAATATTTTACACTTCGCAAATAAGATCGTATCTGCTCAAGTAAATTTTTATAAGTGATACTTGCTATTTTACAAGCATTTATATTAGTTTCAAGTAGGGGCTCAATTTTTTTACATGCTGTTTAAAGAGAGACACCAACACCAGATATTATTAACAAAAACGGGTTTAATGATGCTCCACTTGAGATTATACCAGAGCCAGTCATTAGCAGTGGTAAATATGATATTACTCGAAGTATTCTATTGTAATACTTGTAATATTGTTTTACTCACCAAAGGTTTTTATGATAAAATTTGTAATATTGCATTAGTGTGTCAGCATCTTGTTTTGGAATCTGCTGAAATACGATTGAAATCGACGATCTTTTTTTTTATTATACAATATTTGTTTACAATTTTTTTTATATACAAAGACAAAAGTTCTGATGTCAAAAATTTATCAAGAGACTCACGAAATTTATTATTCTTAGGATCAGCTATAAAATCTCTATACTTGTCATAAACATCTGACGAAGTATCATCATCTCGTTTATCAGTTAGTACTTCATTTTTCTTTATCCAGGTGTATGAATCAAACGTGTCTAATACTTCAAGTTCGTACAGATATGTTGCATTCACCAAATTACTGTAATCTTTTTCTGTTTCATCAATATACCCTAATACCAAGCTTATTTGATCTAACATGAAAGTTTTGAGGACTAGATGTTGTCTGATAAATGCGTATGCGACTATGAAATTTGCTACCATTAATTTTCGGAGTATATCTATGTTAAATTGGATAAAACTAACAGCATTAGCTACTTTAACGAATAAATTTTCGTATGGTTTTGCGAATATTTTCTCGACTTCATTGTAATAATTTCGTAATGACAATTGTCTAGAGCGCTGGATTGATGGAAATGGGACATCATCTTAATTTCTTATGTCGTAATAAGAATTATCAACTTTTTTTCCAACTGTGCTTATAGGACTTTTTCAAAACACTTTTCTCCCTTATCATCGCTAAGATCACTAATTTCATTGACAAAATCATTGATTATCGCTAGAGATCTGTTAACAATAATCGGATCAAATTCCCCTTTTTTTTTCCGCATCACTGGCAAAATTGCATTCGCGTACGCTTTTATAATTAACTCCGTATCTGCTGTCATAGTAATGATTTTAATTAAGGTTTCTTTATCGTGGTAGTACATACCGAGATACCTAAAAATGTTCCGTTTAAAAAAAAAGAAAACCTATTGTAAAACTTTTTATTTCTATTTATTCCTATTATCTTAGATTCTGCTAATTTGTTGAGTTCATCATGGCTAGCCTTTACTAGTTCTTTTTCCTGTACTTTTTCAGCGTAAGCTCGTGCTTTTATTAAGTTCGATTTTATTATCAAATTTAAATTTCCAAAATCAAGCTCGAGCAATATTTGTTTTTAGCAGGATTTCAACTTGATTATGTTCTTTGATGCAATTATCAGGACGACAGTATCTTTCTATCGCATCAAAATTTTTTATTGCTTCTTTCAGTTGTGGTCTTCGCATATACATAACAAGAATAAAAA